>OY740785.1:92751297-93016116 GCA_963514005.1 Raja brachyura | reverse complement strand
TCACGTGAGTGACTACATGAAGAACCCAGTACAGCCGTTGGTGCGTAATGACGTCAGACGCATTGGTGCAGTCGGCCGGTTGGAGCAGCAGCGCTCCTCCAAGCGGTATGTTTAAAAAATCAAGGTCAGTTTTAAATTTTTATTTTCAGAGTTCATTTTCTGTGACGGTTGGAGAGGTCCTTTTGAAAATGTTGCAGATAGTGAAAAAGGTGGCAGCGAGGCGCTCCGGAGGGAGGAAGGTTGACGACCAGGAGAGTGTTGTTGGTGGAGGCCCGTCTTGTGCACCTGGTCCGATGGAGGCTATACAACCAGCGATTACGGATCCACTGCCTGTGAGCAGTGTAGGCTTGCCAGTAGGGCGGAAGGCCACTGGCAAGTCAGATAGGCCCGTTGACCCAGTCGGGCCTGGAGGTTGTACCCTCTATAGGAGAGTCTGTTTGCTCATGGTTCTCCCAGGTCGAGATTCTATTACAAAGAATGCTCGACAGGGACCAGCTCCGGGAGGAGGAGTGGTGCCCAAACCAGGCTGTTGGAGAGCCTGAGCTAGCAGCACCTTTTACAGGGCTGCAGGAATATCCTGCCTGTGAGGAGGATGTTCCAATGGTGCAGTTCCTAAGGGAGTTCAGTTGGAGGTAATTCCTAATATTGCTGGAAAATTAAAGAATGTCATGAGGATGTAAAAACTATGGGCCTCATTAAGCCAGCTGGCAAACAAGGGAAAAGGTTTTATCCTTATCAAAGAGGCACCAGTTCGGTTGCAGGGGAAGGAACCAGCCATACAGGTCTACAATACCAAATTGGCAGGCTGCCACCGGTGTGAAGGGCAAGGTGCCTTTCTCTACAAGGGGCCGCGGACAACAAGGTCTACAAGGACATATGCAGGTAAGGAATATGCCTTTGAAAGAGAATGAATTAAGTAATATTGCTGTTGAAATTGGGGGAAGGTTAAAATTGTTCTCAAACAATGGCAGGAGTTAATGTCAGATTTGTTTATACTTAACAGTGTTGAAGGGGTGAAAATTGAATTTTACTCTACTGAGAGTCCACCTAATCAACATGTTCCAAGTCGGAAACTTATATTTTCAGATGAAGAAAATGTGCTCATACAAGCAGAAATTAATTCATTACACAAGAAAGGGGTAATTGAGACATTAGTCTATCAAAGTTGTCAATTTATGTCAAGTATTTTTCCAAGGTCTAAAAAGACTGGGGGATGTAGAATTATCAAACGAGTTTGAACAAATTTGTTTGTTATAGGCATTTCAAAATGGAAACTTTTTCCACGGCCAAACATCTAGTTTCCAAAGGGTGTTATATGGCAAGCATTGATTTAAAAGATGCATATTACTCAGTGTCTATTCATGGTGATGATAGAAGATATTTGAAATTTATTTGGATGACTCAGTGGTGGCAATTTAAGGCACTACCTAATGGATTAACTTCAGCTCCTAGACTATTTACTAAATTGGTAAAACCTGTGTTAGCATTACTCAGAGCTCAGGGGCATGTAGTAATGGCCTATTTAGATGATATTCTGATTTTTGGAAAGACTCATGCTGAAGCTCAGTTGTCAGTTTCAGTTGTTAAATCCACTTTTGAACAATTAGGGTTTGTCATTCATTCAGATAAATCCAAATTATCACCAGTTCAAATCATTGATTATTTGGGATTTACCATTAATTCAAATCACATGTTGGTAACTTTGCCTAGGGACAAATTGCAACAGTTAATTGAGGACTGTGTTAACCTCCTTGGAGAACAACGGCCTTCAATTAGACAAGTAGCCAGGTTGATTGGTAAATTGGTGGCTGCTTTTTCAGCTGTGCAGTATGGTCCTCTGCATTATCAACAATTACAAAGATCAAAGGAACAGGCACTGCGAATACAAATGGGCCATTTTGACAGGCCTATGCAGTTGTCAGTTGGGGCAAGTTCGGACCTACAATGGTGGATAGTAAATGCTTCAAAAAGTTTTAGGAAGGTTTTGGTGGAACCACCATCAATGTTATTCCAGACTGATGTAAGTGCACTAGGTTGGGGTGCAACGGATATATCTTCCAGTTGTGGAGGCAGATGGAATGCTGATGAGACATCCCTTCTTCAATTAAGAGGGATCAATTATTTAGAGTTGTTGGGAACCTGGTATGGGCTTAAGGCTTATTGTTCTACCAGTAGGGACTTGTATGTGCAGGTTCAGATTGACAACACCACAGCAGTGGCATATGTAAACCACATGGGTGGAGTCAAGTCACAGTCTTGTGATAGACTGGCTAACCAGATTTGGAGCTGGTGTATTGACAAAAATATCAGGCTTTCAGCAATTTATTTGCCAGGTAGATTTAACGCTGTAGCTGACACTAGGTCATGTTAGTTCAATGATAACATAGAATGGATGTTAAATCAGGATGTATTTAATCAAGTGATTGTTCACTATGGAATGCCAGATATTGACTTGTTTGCATCTAGATTAAATCATCAGTTGCCCAGATATGTTTCATGGGAACCAGATCCTGGTGCAGCTTCGGTGGATGCATTCTTGCTACATTGGGGTGGAATGTTTGTGTATGCATTTCCTCCATTCTGTCTCATCAGCAGATACTTGCAAAAGATCAAGTAGGACTCTGCTTCAGGGGTATTGGTAGTGCCAGATTGGCCTACACAAGCATGGTTTCCTCTTGTATTACCTCACATGATTATTCCCAAGAATAAAAATCTACTGGTAAATCCAGTAACTGGGGATCAACATCCTTTGCATGATTGTATTGATCTGTTAATTTGCAGACTTTAAGGAGGCCATACCTGGGGAGAGGACTGTCTGATCGTACTGTGGATGTTCTGACGTCGGCCTGCAGGGATAGTACACAGAAGCAGTATATCACCTTGATAAGGAAGTGGGAACAATTCTGTCTACACCAGAATATTTCATATCAAATTGCAGGGATCACAGACGTATTGGAGTTTTTGTCCACTCTTTATTTTGATGAAAAATTAAGTTACAGTGCGATCAATACAGTCAGGAGTGCTCTGTCTTCTTATTTACCCATGAATTCTGAATTGCATTCAGTAGGGACACATCCGTTAGTTTCACGATTTATGAAGGGAGTTTTCAATTCTAATCCTCCTAAACCCAGGTATGCCGGTATTTGGAATGTGAGTGAAGTTCTTATGCTTCTTCGCCAGTGGGCTCCTGTTGCAAGCTTATCTATAGCCAGATTAACCATGAAGGTGGTCATGCTTATGGCGTTGGTTTCAGCCCAACGTGTACAAACATTGCAAAAGCTTCAGCTAGACAGAATACATGTGTTGGCAGATGCCATTATATTTTATGTCTATGATTTGCTTAAACATAGTAGAATAGGCATGACAGGATGTAAGGTTGTGTTTTCAGCATACTCCACAGATGATCGCGTGTGTAATCTCACATTTATCTCGTTACACTGAGGTCACTAAATCCCTACGAGGAACAGAGTCTGCATTATTTATTAGCCACAAAAAAACACACAGTAAGGTGTCGGTGCAAACAATTTCAAGGTGGCTAAAGCAGGTTCTGGGAAGTGCTGGAATTGATACTGATAAATTCAAATCTCATTCCACCAGGGCGGCATCAACTTCCGCGGCAAGGGCGATGGACGTGCCAATAGATCATATACTCGCGGCCGCAGGATGGTCCAGTGAGCTGACGTTTCAAAGGTTTTATCACAAGCTGATTTCAAGGCTGGGGGTGTTTGCTGACTCTGTTTTGAGTTCTGTTATAGTTTCCCCCTGAGTTAGAGGGGTTTGTTATGGTTTCGTTTGTAAATAAACTGTTATTCATTTAACAAAGGTTATTATTGATGCATTATTGATTGTTAAACGCCGGATTTGCGTCTGTGGCGTGAAATCACAGTGCTTTGAAGTCTTCACATAGTCACTCACGTGACTCCGAAGTAAAATAGTAAGATTAAATGAGAACTTACCAGTTTGAAGTTTGATCTTATTTTATGAGGAGTCGAGTTGAGGGACTTACGTGCCCTCCGCTCCCAGCCCTCATTATACCATTATACTTCAATCATTGTTATCTGTGAGTTCACTCCGCTGCTTTGAAGATTGACATACCAACGGCTGTACGGGGTTCTTCACGTAGTCCCTCAACTCGACTCCTCATAAAATAAAGATCAAACTTCAAACTGGTAAGTTCTCGTTCAATCTTACTATTTTACTTCGGAGTCACACGAGTGATTACGTGAAGAAGTCCTGCCAGGTGCATGCGCGCCATTACGTCGACGCATGTCGCATTGAACGGGCTGGAGAGTGCAGCTCCACCAGCGGTGAGTAGAAACCTCGCAGGTAAGTGATTTTAAAAACTTTACTGCGAGTACTTAAGCTCCGTAAAGCTGGCTTGTGAGTCAGTAGGAGCCTGTGGTTATGGAGAGCATTGGAAGGAAGTCTGTTCGGAGTAAGCGTGGGTCGCGCAGCAATGCGGTCCCATCGCAGCGACCGGGTAAAGAGATAAGTGCGGTGAGGTTCCGATACCGGTGGCCGTTTTCGCCATGATTGAACAGCCTCCAGCTGCTCCAGTGTCGCAGGGCACTGAGGCCACAACTGTAGGAAAAAAGGCTAAAAGAAAGTCTGTCAGGCCCGTTCTGTCTGACGGGCCTGATGAAGACGACTACCCTCCGGATCGTAAAAGAATGTGGGGGAGACTGGACCAAATGGAGAAAATGCTCCACACTCTCATCAGTCAGGGGTCCAAGGACCCAGAGAATCCCCAGGCAACCTCCGAAGGAGTTCCATATTCTGAATATGGTGCCTATCAACAGTGGTAATCTGACTCTCCAGTACCTTGTTTGGGTCTGGATGAGGTCTCCCTGGAGCAAGACTCGGGAGTACCAGGGCAGGCGGAGCCTGACCCTGAAGCTGGTGTTCTTGCATATGTGTACGCACCAGAGCACAAGAGCCACACTCCGGGTGTTCCCGATGTAGCGCGTAATTTCACTATACCGGAAGGGACTGGTAAGGCTATGGATGAAAACCTAGCTGCCAATATCAATTCTTTGATTTCTCACCAGTTCCAAGAATCTGTCATGACTGAGACAACAGAACTGTACAAAACACCTGTCAATTGTGCCTCGCTCAGGGTGCCCACAGTAAACTCAGCAATATGGGTACCCATGAGTGCAACGATGCGAGGGCAGGAAATGCGTTTCCAGCGTGTCCTCAAGCTGATATCAGCAGGCATCACTGCATTTGGGAAGATAATGCAAGGCTCGACAATGTCTAAAACCCAACAGGACATGCTCATATTATTCTGCAATGTTTATTTTGAGATTAACTGTTACACACAAAATTTGCAGGACTGTAGAGCAAGTAACATCCAGGCACCGGATTATTTATTCAGCGAAAATCTTCTGAAACAAATTAAGGACATTGATGAGGAATTGAAAACAATTGGCCTTATAAAACCTTTCATCCCTGCTCCAAGAAAACAAGCAGGTTGGATATGCAGGGGGTTTGATTCTGGGGCAGGGCCCAGCAGAGGGAGGCTGATGGGGCGAAAATATTATTACCCAGTACAGCCCAACATCAACACTTATATTGGGAGAAGGAGACCTTCCAGGTCGTTTGTTGAGGTACATGAACTTCATTCCATCACAGATAAAACTTCTGGGGTACAACCTCCGGTTGGGGGTAGATTACAATTGTTTCATGATGAATGGTGCTGCATAACATCTGATCGGTTTATACTAGATACTGTGTCAGACTCTACAATAGAGTTTATGGGAGGAGTTGATTCACCTGTACAGCATATGCCTAATAGAGTCTTGGTGATTGCTGCACCAGAAACTCGGTAGGTAGAAGAAGAAATTAAAAATTTATTCTAGAAAGGGGTAATTGAAAGGACAGTTAATCATCCTCAACAATTTGTGTTCAATATGTTCCCATACCGAAAAAAGATGGGGGTTGTAGTCATTCTGGACCTCACACACTTAAATTCCTACGTTCAGTATAGGCATTTTAAAATGGCCACCTCCAACACTGCAAAGCAGTTGTTGTCACAAGGCTGTTATATGGCTACTATAGATCTAAAAGATGCATATTATTCAGTACCAATTTATCATCATTATTGCAGGTACTTGAAATTTAGTTGGATGGGTCAGCTGTTTAAAGCATTACCTAATGGGTTAACTTCAGCTCCTAGGCTGTTCACAAAATTATTGAAACCAGTACTGGTGCTACTGAGGGATCAAAATCACATTGTAATGGCTTATCTAGATGATATTTTAACTGTAAGCGCCACTCAGGAGACAGCTGAAGAATCGGTTTCAGCAACAACAAGCCTATTTGAAAGGCTAGGGTTTCTGGTCTATCCAACAAAATCTAAGTTACAGCCACCCCAAACAATTGATTATTTGGGTTTTGTCATTAATTCAGTTGATATGTCAATAATTTTGCCAACAGTTAAGGTTGTGGATATTCCAAATGCCTGTACTTGCCTCGCTGAGAAACCATATCCCTCCATCCGAGAAGTAGCCAGGTTATTGGTAAATTGGTAGCAGCATTTCCTGCTGTAGACTTTGGACCTCTGCAACGAGCCAGAGAACAAGCACTGAAAAAGCGTGCAGGTCATTTTGATAGGTCCATGCGGTTACCAACTACAGCCTTAGCTGAATTGCAATGGTGCATTATAAATGTTGCACAAGCTATTAAAAATATTTTGGTTCAGCAACCTTCAGTGGTTTTACAGATTGATGTGAGCGCTCTCGGATGGGGAGCTATGGACAGCGAATCTAGCTGTGGTGGTAGATGGAGTGTCCAAGAGGATTTAATTCTCCAAACACATGGTATAGATTATTTGGAGTTATTGGGGGCATTTTATGGATTAAAAGCTTATTGTTCCACAATGAATAATTCACACGTTCAACTCCAGGTGGACAATACCACTGCTGTAGCATATATCAATCACATGGGAGGAGTAAGGTCAGTATCATGTGATAATCTGGTTAACCTCATGTGGCACTGGTGTATCTCCAGGAACATCTGGCTCTCAGTTATCTACCTACCAGGGAAAGATAATGTGGTGGCAGACAACAGGTCACAAAAGTTCAATGACAATACAGAATAGATGTTAAATCCAGAAGTTTTTAAAAAGATTGTCAGTGGCTATGGGTTACCAGATATTGATCTGTTCACATCCAAATTAAATCACCAGTTGCCTAAATATATTTCATGGGAGCCGGATCCAGGAGCAGTAGCAGTGGATGCATTCTCACTACATTGGGGATGTACATTCTGCTATGCTTTTCCCCCATTCTGCCTGATTAGGCAATGTCTCACCAAAATAGAGCAGGACTCTGCCACAGGCGTTTTGGTGGTTCCAGACTGGCCTACACAGCCATGGTTCCCATTGGTGCTCAGAATGAAGACTCAGCCATTCATGACGATCCCCAACTGCAGTAAATTGTTGGTACATCCAGTAACAGAAGAAAGTCATCTGTTACATGATCGTATTAATTTGTTAATCTGCAGGTTCTGACCAGACCGTTACAAGGACTTGGACTGTCACATAGGGCCATGGATGTCATAACTGAAGCTTGGAGAGATATCACTAATAAACAATATATGTCTCATATAAAGAAATGTGAAAAGTTTTGTGTACAGTCAGATATATCTTATCATACTGCAAGCATACTGGATGTTTTGGAGTTCCTTGCTATGTTGCATTTTGATCAGCACCTGAGTTATAGTGCCATTAATAGTGCTCAGAGTGCTTTGTACTCCTACTTAGGATATTTTTCTATCGGGTCTCATCCGTTAGTATCCCGATTCATGAGAGGAATTTTTAATAAAAATCCTCCCAAGCCTAGATATACAGAAATCTGGGATGTCAGTATAGTTCTCACACTGCTTTGGCAATGGGCTCCAATTACGTCACTGTCTTTTCAGAAGTTAACACTTAAAGTGGTTATGCTCATGGCGTTCGTATCAGCACAACGAGTACAAACATTGCAAATGTTACGACTAGATTGTATGCATTTGTCTGTAAATAAAATTACTTTTTATGTCTATGATCTAATCAAGCAAATCAGGCCTGAAATGGCTGGAACCAAGGTAATCTTTAATGCATATCCTGTGGACCAAGCATTATATGTGGTTAAGCATCTGAGTCAATATATTGAAGTAACTAAGAGTCTCAGAGGTTCTGAGACAGCACTGCTCATTACCCACAAAAAACATATACAAAAGTGTCAGTACAAACTATTTCTAGATGGTTTTAACAGGTTCTGGATTACGCTGGAGTGGACACTCATGTGTTTAAATCTCACTCCACCAGGGCGGCATCAACATCCACGGCGAAGGCGCAGGACGTGCCACTCGAGCAAATCCTTGAGGCCGCAGGATGGTTTAAAGAAGCGACTTTCTCTAGGTTCTATGATAAACCTGTTGTTACAGTGCCAGGGTTTGGGCATGCTGTGTTGGGTTCCATTTAATTTGGGTTGCTTCATTTTCATATCATTTATTTGTAATTTCCCCCAGGGATAGAGGGGTTATTACTTTATTTTGTTATCGTTAGTATTATTATTAAAATAGTTATTGAATAATTTGAAGCAATGTTCAATATATTATTTATTCACTACTGTGTCAACTGAAGCAGTGTGTCGTATGGAGTGCATCTACGGCATGAAATCACAGAGCTTTGAAATCTTCACGTAGTCACTCATGTGACTCCGAAGTAAAATAGTAAGATTAAATGAGAACTTACCAGTTCGAAGTTTGATCCTTATTTTATGAGGAGTTACGATGAGGGATTTACGTGCCCTCCGCTCCCGGCTCTCATAATCGAAAGGATCATCTGGTAGTTCTAGTCTTCTGAAAGCCTTACTATCTTACTTCGGCTATCGGGTTTCTGTGTTTTCATGCCGCTGCTTTGAAGTATGGCGCGCATGCATCTGGCAGGGCTTCCTCACGTAATCCCTCATCGTAACTCCTCATAAAATAAGGATCAAGCTTTGAACTGATAAGTTCTCATTTAATCTTACTATTAAATTCTATCGCAGAAGCTTTACAGACATATTCAATACAACAAATAAATATATAATACGTAATAAATTATCTGATACTAAGAAAACCAGACTATTATAGTGCAAGCCAAAATATGCAATGCAGTCATTACACAAAGATCATAGTAGTTTGGTGCTGAGTTAATGAATGACAATAAGATATAGAGAGTTTACAGAGCTTCCAGATGTTGTAACTGCAGACACAACAGATGGTGATGGAGTTTTTGGATTTCTCCAGAGATGCTACCTGACCTGCTGAGTTACTCCAGCATTTTGTGTCTATCTTTGGTTTAAACCAGCATCTGCAGTTCTTTGTTTCTTAAAACTGACCATTCTGTCCTGAGCCTGTTCCATTGCATGAGACCATATGCAAACTTGAAGAACAGCACTCATTTCTTAAAACCATCTTGTGTAGGAAGGAACTGTGGATGCTGGTTTAAACTGAAGATAGACAAAAAAACCTGGAGTAACTCAACAGGACAGGCAGCATCTCTGCAGAGAAGGATTGGGTGACGTTTCAGGTCAAGACCCTCCTTCAGAGTCTGAAGAAGGGTCAAGACCCAAAACATCACCCATTCCTTCTCTCCTACCATCTGTTCCTGTTACCCAGGAGACCCTTGCCCTTCCACGTATATCCCTCCTTCTGGCTTTATATGTCACTCTTCTTTTCTCCTTATCTGACATCCTTTTACTTCCTTTTCATCTCTAGCCTCTATCACTTACTCCACCCATCTGTCAATGAACCTCCCCCCTCCCCACCTGCATCTGATGCACCTATCACTTGCCAGGTTTTGACCCATCCCCACCTCTTTTCCAGTTTTCTCCTACAATCAGTCTGAAGCAAGGTGACAAACTGAAGCGTCACCTTTCAATTACCACAGATTCTGTATGATGCGCTGAAATACTCCAGCATTTTGTGTTTTGCTGAAGGAAATATTAAATTTGGAGCCAAGAACAGCATCAGTTTTAACTATGAGTCCAATGGTAATCAAACATATACTTAATAATTAAGTAAGAATTAATTATTAATACCATTTCGAGTAAATTTATCTCTGACTGATGTCACAGCAGACTTTCCCATCTCCCACGGTTTTCCAGCACTGCAGGCATACAGGAATTGTTTCTGCAGCAATAAGTTACTGGTTGTCAGCCAAATTTCTATCGTTTTAAGTTACGTCACGCAGAAGGAAGACTGAAGCACTTGAATAAGCTGAAATTTATTTCAAGTGAGATCCTGCATAAAATACTACATAGAAAATATTGGGAACTATCAGTTATATCTAAAGATTGATAGAAAGAATAAAAACCACAACAATTATTGGTTGGGCCAAAAATCAAATCAGCAGATGTCCAGAATTCAGAATCCACATGAAATGTAAACAGCTATTGTGTTCTGTAGTAAGCAGCACACTAAATTGTTAGGGGAATACTCAATTTTAATCATGTATTATGGTTTTTCTGCTGACTGGATAGCATGCAACAAAAGCTTTTCACTGCATCTCAGTACACGATACAATAAAGTAAATTAAACTGGAAAGCACAGAGTCCACTGAGACCAAATATTAGGTGAGTAGAGAACTAGCAGAAAAGGGAGATGCTTAAGATGATACATTAGCTTACTGTTTTTATATAATAACTACATTCATTGAATTATTATGATCCAGAATTTGCAGTCAATGTTGAGTCATCTATTCTTGCTGCAGACGCATGTAGACTCACTGATCCAAGCGAGACTTCATAGGGAAGCATTGTGTAGGAAGAAAGCCTTTCAATATATAATCCCTTTCCGAACATTGTTAAAAGCACCACCCACTGTGTTCCTTCTTCCTGTGTATATTTGTTGTGTTGATGTATTTAACTTTTTCACATAGAGGGTGGTGGGTGAATGGAACGAGCTGCTGGAGGAGATAGTTGAGACGGGTACTATTGCAATGTTTAAGGTACATGGATAGGACAGATTTAGAGCGATATGGACCAAATGCAGGCAGGGAGACTAGTGTAGTTGGGACATGTTGGCCAGTGTGGGCAAGTTGGGCTGAAGGGCCTGCTTCCACACTCTATGACTATGACTCTAATGTAGCTTGTAAAGCTGCAGCAAGAAAGAATTTCATTGATCTTACCCCGATACATATGACAATATAAAGACTTGAATCTTGATCTGAGAATCTCCCTTCGGGACATGGTCAAGCAATCATCAAGGGATTGGCATACCTCAAGCATTTTTATTTTTGTGCCGGCATCAGGAGATGTATGAGAAGACCTGGTTTGAGGCGTCCAGAGCTAAACACATTTCTTCAAATGAGGCTGATGAGCATGAACCCTCAGCACTAGGTTACTGGCAGATGAGTCGTTATGTAAAATTTGGCTTGGTATGTCCAACAGATCATTAACGACAAGTCATCAATTAAAGCTGCTTATCAACAAATATGATTTGGAGTTTTTAAATATGTATTAACATAATGCTATGCTCAGGTCTGGATTGACATTGGTCTAAGTGTTGTTACTATGATAATGTCCTTTAATTCCTGAGCACTATCCTCCAATTTTACCAGTAGTCCCAGTTTGATATGATTAATCTGATTTCTTTATATCCTGTATCTCTACACTGTGGATGGCTTGATTGTAATCATGTACAGTCTTTCCGCTGACAGTATAGCATGCAACAAAAAAGCTGTTCATTATACCTCGATGCACGTGAATGAACTAACCTAAACTAAACTGAATATTCTTCCTGAATTATCTTAATATTAAGGCTTTGCGTAAAATGGTATAAGCGAATATGAAATTTTGGCAAGAAAACCATGTCCCCACTCACTGGCCATAATCCTAAGGTATGGTTACGATTTTAGCAATCTGCAAATTAGCGTGTCTTGTAAAAGGCTGCTCTCACGGTGTGCCAACTGCAAAATTGGTGCTTGTCATAAGTGGCACAAATAGATGAGGCTGTACTTTAGCTTATTTACTTAAGAAGGAACTACAGATGCTGGAAAATCGAAGGTAGACAAAAATGCTGGAGAAACTCAACGGGTGAGGCAGCATCTATGGAGCGAAGGAAATGTGCGACATTTCGGGTCGAGACCCTTCTTCAGGCTGATGTGAGGGTGGGGGGGGGGGGTGGGAAGAAGAAAGGAAGAGGTGGACACAGTGGGCTGAGGAAGAGCTGAGAAGGAGAGGAGAAAGCAGGGACTACCTGAAATTGGAGAAATCAATGTTCATACCGCTGGAGTGTAAACTGCCCAAGCGAAATATGAGGTGCTGCTCCTCCAATTTACGTTGGGCCTCACTCTGGCCTTGGAGGAGGCCCAGGACAGAAAGGTCGGATTCGGAATGGGCTCAGCCACCGGGAGATCAGGTTGGTTATTGCAAACCGAACGGAGATGTTGGGCGAAGCGATCGCCAAGCCTACGCTTGGTCTCACCGATGTACAGCAGCTGACACCTTGAGCAGCGGATGCAATAGATGAGGTTGGAAAAGGTGCAGGTGAACCTCTGCCGCACCTGAAAAGACTGCTTGGGTCCTTGATTGGAGTCAAGGGGGGAGGTAAAGCGACAAGTGCAGCAGTTCCTGCGATTGCAAGGGAAAGTGCCAGGAGAGGGGGTGGTTTGGGTGGGAAGGGACGAATTGACCAGGGAGTTATGGACAGAGCAGTCTCTGTGGAAAGCCGAAAGGGGAGGAGATGGGAACATGTGGCCGGTGGTGGGATCCCATTGGTGGCAACAATGTCGGAGGATTATTTGTTGTATGTGACGGCTGGTAGGGTGGAAGGTGAGGACAAGGGGACTCTGCCCTTGTTATGACTCGGGGGGGATAGCTAGTGAGAGCAGAGTTACGGGGTATAGAAGAGACCCTGGTGAGAGCCTCATCTATAATAGAAGAGAGGAACCCCCGTTCCCTGAAGAATGAAGACATCTCCGATGCCCTGGTGTGGAACACCTCATCCTGGGTGCAGATGTGGCGTAGACGGAGGAATTGGGAGTAGGGGATGGAGTCCTTACAGGAAGCAGGGTGGAAGTGTAGTCCCGATAGCCGTGGGAGTCAATGGGTTTATATTAGATGTCGGTCAGTAGTCTATCACCTGTGATGGAGATAGCGAGGTCTAGAAATGGTAGGGAAATGTTGAAAATGGCCCAGGTGGATTTGAGTGCCAGATGGAAGTTAGTGGTGAAATCGATATTGAAGGAAAGTAAGATTCTTGCTTCTGTGATATTTTTTTATTGTATTCGTGAACTGTCTTCTCTTTTAAAGTTGTAAAGTTAACCTAATAGCTAACATAGTTTATAAATATCCAGACACACCCTATGAATTAGCAGTAATAAATATCCAGGCACTCCCTATGAATTAGCAGTAATACAAACATTAATGGAATAATGCATTTAAGGGATTGAGGTATATTTGTGCCAACATTTTTAATGCAGTGAGTTTCTAATGTTGGGAGACGTACAATAAGTCACAATCTTTTCCACAAAGGATAAAAATACTTTTATGGAGCGAAGGAAATATGCAGCATGAAAAGGCAATGGCTGAGTGCCTGGTGCTTCTCTGAGGCCTGGATTAAGCGGCCATGGTAAGTAATGTGGCAGAAATAACATTTGACCTAACAGTGGTTAAAGTTAATTACTTAAAAATTGTCCAACACCAAATAAACAGAATATTCTTCCTGGATTATCTTATTAATAATAATAATAATAATAATAATAATACATTTATTTGTAGCACTTTAAAAACAACCCGCGTTGCCCAAAGCGCTTCACATCAGTGCAGGTACTAAATTTAATACATACAACGGTAAACAGACCTAACTCATGTTTTTTACATAGGAAAGGTACCTGCTCAGGGCAATGCCATCGATACCAACCCCATACCGGAGGCGGTCAATTAGGATGGTGTGGTCCACCGTATCAAATGCTGCGCTGAGGTCGAGAAGGAGCAGGATTGCACAGTCCCCGGAGTCGATGGTGAGAAGGAGGTCATTGTGTACCTTCAACAAGGCAGACTCTGTTCTGTGGTGGGCTTGAAACCTGATTGGAAACTTTCCAGGTTGGAATTTTGGTGTAGATAAGGCATTAGTTGGTTTAGAATTACCTTTTCAGGGACTATTGAGAGGAAAGGCAGTTTGGAAATAGGTCTGTAGTTACTAGCAAGGTGGGGTCTAGGTTAGGTTTTTTCAGGAGGGGCTGGACCACCGTGTGCTTGAAACAGGTTGGAACAGTGCCATAGAACTGTTGATGTTCGAGAGGATACTGGGACCGACTATTGCAAAGATATCCTTCAGAAGGGCAGTGGGAACAACGTCAAGGGGGCAGGTTGCAGGTTTCATAGTGGAGCCAAGCTTTACTAGGGAGAATATAGTAGTGGGTTGGAAGCAGTCTAATTTAGAAGAACAGACCAAAGGGTCAGTTAGGTCACAGGTGGGAGGGGAAATATTAGTTCTGATCTCAACTTTACTGGTGAAAAAAGTAGAGAATTCTTTGCACTTGGCAGGGGACCCAGCTAAGCTGGTACTGGTGGCGGGACATATGACAGAGGTTATAGTACTAAATAGGACATTGGAATTTTGAGTGTTTTTGGAAATAAGGTCGGAGAAGAATTGTGTTCTCACACACTTTCATGCTTTCTGGTATTTGAGAAGATTGCTTCTCAGAAGTTCAAAGGAAATTTTAAGCTTTTAAATTAAGGCTTTGCATAAAATGGTATAAGGTGACAGTTAAAGGTCAGAGTGAATATGAAGTTTTGGCAAGAAAACCATGTCCCCACTCACCAGCCATAATCCAAAGTTGTGGTTAAGATTTTAGGAAACTGCAAATTGGCATGTCATGTAAAATGCTGCTCTCACAGTGTGCTAACTGCAAAATTGGTGCTTTGTAGCTGCTTCCAAGGGTCGGGCCGTTTTCACTATCGAACCCCTTGGCACGGGAATGGATTTGTGCCATCGGCACCGGGGCATCAGGGATCGCCCTCCTCCACTCTACAGCGCCTTCGCGAGTGATTTGGCAGGCTCGCGCCCATGCCGACGTCCCGCCATGGGACATTCCACCCGCACGTGCCATCGGCCCTCCAGGACTACCCCTATGTTTTCCTGCGCCGTGATGCCCACTGGATGCCGCTCCAGAGGCCGTATGAAGGCCTGTTCCTGGTGCTAGAGCACAGACAGGCGACTTTTGTGTTGGACATGGGGGGCCGGCCAGAGGCCGTGTTAAATGACCGGTTGAAGCCGGCACATTTGGACATTGGCTGCGAGCTTGCCCCCCTCCGTCTGTCCCTCCGTCTGTCCCTCCGTCTGTCCCTCCGTCTGTCCCTCCGTCTGTCCCTCCGTCTGTCCCTCCGTCTGTCCCTCCGTCAGTCCCTCCGTCCGTCCCTCCCCCCCCGGTCCCTCCCCCCCCGGTCCCTCCCCCCCCGGTCCCTCCCCCCCCCGGTCCCTCCCCCCCCCGGTCCCTCCCCCCCCCGGTCCCTCCCCCCCGGTCCCTCCCCCCCGGTCCCTCCCCCCCCGGTCCCTCCCCCCCCCCCCCGGTCCCTCCCCCTGTCCCTCGGTCGGTCGACTTCTGTACGTGGTCTGGTAGGGTTGTACGCCCGCCGGTGCGTTTAGTGCCTCCTGTTCTGGGGGGGGGGGGTCCTGTGGCGGCTCCCAAATGTTGGGCCATTTACACTATCTAACCCCTCGGCACGAGAATGTATGAGTCCGGAGGCAGCCCTTAACTAGCGGGATAAAGGGCAGGGGTTTAGGTGCCATCTTCCTCTTGCAGACTCGTCTGGTCAGGAGAAGGGCATCAATTAAAATACCTCCCGAAACACCTGGCTCCTCGCCTTCATTTCGGGATTATCGTCATGCTACAGCTTGTCATTTGAGGGCACAAAGATAGATGAGGATGTACTTTGCTTTATTTACTGGTGAGCTGCCTCTGGTCTTGAAGTCTAGGGTGCAATATGGAATTATTGGAAAACAGTCATATTGAAGGAAAGTAAGGTTCTTGCTTCTATGATAATTGTTGATTATATTCGGGAACCAAGGCGCAAAAGATCAGAAGGACAAAAAGGGGCCAGGAGATAGCTCTGGCAGGTAGCATAAAATTAAATCCCACAAGATTTGATAAATACACTAGACTAAGTGGGACCTGTTGGGTCCCAGCATCACACAGGAGGGCTGGTCTCCTAATGCAATATTCCACCACTCCACCAATTCTAATATTTGTGGCCAATGGGGGGGGGGGGGGGGGGGGGGGCTTTCTGGAGCACTAGTATGGGTGTTGTGGGTTGAAGGGACTGGTTTCCAGAGGGCTAGTATGGACATTGTGGGCCAAATGAATGCTTGGGCTGACGGTTCAGTCACTCAAGCCTGTTGTGTTGGCAGCTCACTCATTCACGGCTGGTGGGCTGTCAGTTGAATCATGGCTATTCCTTGAAATTCCATTTCGAGCAGGGTGCAAGGCCACCAAATTCAAGTGCAGTTTCTTACCACTTCAGGCAGGGTGCAAGCCCACCAAATTCAAGTGCAGTTTCACACTATTTCAAGCAGGGTGCAAGGCCACTAAAGACAGCAAGTCGTGATCTCTCCCTCCTCCATCTTTCAGAGACTGAGCCCTGCCCACACTTCTGGGTTTTATAGTCCCTCCCCCTCTCATAAGAAGGGGCGTGGCCTTCATTGATAGGAGAGAGAATCTCAACGTTTTAAAAACAATTTTTGAATAACTATTTTATTTTTCATCGATGGAAAAAATCTTTGGCATCTGATGAGCGGAGGGGGACTCTGAGTAAGATGGTCAAAAATTACAGCTGTACGTGGTAGCGTTTTTCTAAATTCAATATAAAGCGCAAACAGGAAGTGGTCAAGATTAGACATTTAATTATATAGAAGGCAAGGCAACTTTAATTGGGCAAAGCAACTTTAATTGGGCAAGGCAACTTTAATTGGGCAAGGCAACTTTAATTGGGCAAGGCAACTTTAATTAACCATAACCATATAACCATATAACAATTGCAGCACGGAAACAGGCCTTCTCGGCCCTTCCAGTTCGTGCTGACCATTTATTTTCCCCTAGTCCCATCTGCCTGCACTCAGACCATACCCCTCCATTCCCTTCCCGTCCATATACCAATCCACTTTACTTTTAAATGTTAAAATCGATCCTGCCTCCACCACTTCTGCTGGAAGATCATTCGACACAGCCACCACTCTCTGAGTAAAGAAGTTCCCCCTCATGTTACCCCTAAACTTCTGTCCCTTAATTAGGCAACACAGCCTTAGCATTTCCAAATCAAAGGCAACACAGCTTTAGCATTTCCAAACCAAAGGCAGCACAGCTTTAGCATTTCCAAACCAAAGGCAGCACAGCTTTAGCATTTCCAAACCAAAGGCAGCACAGCTTTAGCATTTCCAAACCAAAGGCAACACAGCTTTAGCATTTCCAAAACAAAGGCAACACAGCTTTACCATATCCAAACTATATTTTCAAACCACATTAAGGGCACTGCCAGGTCAGTAAAACCACTCACAGTTTAGTAGACATGTGTTCAGTATTATTCACAGCTCAGACTGAGAGACGTGACCCTCTTACTCCCCCATCTTGCAGAGACTGACAGAGGCACTGAATACTTCCGGGTTTTATAGTCCCACCGGAAGGGGCGTGGTCTTCAGGAGATAGAATCTTAACATTTTTTAAACACTAATAACTCTTTTATTTTTCATGGGAGAAATCCTCTTTTCCTGTGCAGCAGAGGGGAACTCTGAGTAAGATGGCCAAAAATCACAGCCATAAGTGGCAGCATTTTTTCTAAAATCAATATACAGAACAAGAGGAAGTGGTCAAGATCAGACTTTTAGTAATATAGATAGATCAGGGGAAAAAGAGTAACTAGAGAGAGAGAGGGGCCTCTCTGGAATATAAGCGGCCACCTCTGTGTGGAGCCACAGGAGATGGGGAAGTCCTCAATGAGTATTTCTCTTCTGTATTTACTGAGGAAAAAGACATTAGGACGGTGGAAATTTGAGCAGTCACTGGAAGTGTCATGAGAGCAGTCAGATTTTCCGTCGAGTTAGTACTGAAGGTACTGTCGTGCTTGAATGTAAATAAATCTCTGGGGCCTGATCAGATATATCCGAGGACATTGCTGGAAACTAGAGAGGAAATTGTGTGAGCCCTGGTTGAAATTTATGAGTTATTCTTAAATACAGGAGAGGTGCCAGAGGATTGGACAGTGGCAAATGTTGTGCCTCTTTTCAAGTAGGGCTGCAAGGAAAATGCTGGGAACTATAGGCTGGGGAGCTTAACATCTGTTGTTGGTAAGTTACTGGAGTGTATTCTGAGAGATGGGATATACAGGCATTTGGATGGGCAAGGGCTGATTAGGGACAGTCAGCATGGTTTTGTACATGGGAGGTTGTGTCTCACAAATCTGATTGATTTTTTTTAAGACGTGAGCAAAAAGGTTTATGAAGGCAGAGCTGTAGATGTTGTGTACATGGACTTTAGTAAGGAGCTCGACAAGGTGCTGCATGGTAGGCTGCTCTGGAAGGTTAGATTTCATGGGATCCAAGGAGAGATAGCTGAATGGATAGTAAATTGGCTCCATGGAAGGATGAAGAGGCCTGTGACTAGTGGTGTGCCTCAGGGTTCAGTGCTGGGCTCGTTACTGTTTGTCATCTTACATCAATGATTTGATGAGAACATATAGGGCAAGATTATCAAATTGATTATCAAGATTATCAATTGTGAACAATTGCTGCAGGATTGGGATAGATTGGCCAAGTGGGCGGAGGAATGGTTGATGGAATTTAATACATAGAATTGTGAGGTGTTGTATTTTGGGATGTCAACAAGGGCAGGACCTATACCGTAAATGGTAGGCCTCTGGTAATGTTGTTGTGCAGAGGGATGTAGGAGTACAAGTGCATGGTTCCTTGAAGGTCGAGTCACAGGTAGTCACAGGGCAAAAAGGCTTTTGGCACTGGGACTATCCCATCGTTTCAGAAACAGTTGGACAGGTACATGGAACGGACAGGTTTGGAGGGTTATGGACCAAGAGCAGGCAACTGGGTCTAGGGTGGCTGGGACATTGTTGGCCGGTGTGGGCAAGTTGGCCACCTGGGCAAGAAGGGCCTGTTACACACTGTATCACTCTATGACTCTCTCGGACTCCAACTCTTTTAAAGTTGTAAAGTTAACATAATAGCTAACATAGTTTCTAAATTTCCAGGCACACCCTATGAATTAGCAGTAATACAAGTATTACTGGAATAATTCATCTAAGGGATTGAGGTATATTTGTGCCAACATTTTTAATGTGGTATGTTTCTAATGTTGGGAGACATACAGTAAGTCCCAATCTTTTCCACAAAGGATAAAAAATACTTTAAAACCTACTTGAGAATGACGTCATTAATTTTATGAGAACAAATCTGGGTAAAAGACAATTGCACCGTTGAGGCAACGGACTAATGGTGACCATGAGAATCACCATATAAGGATTATATTACAAATCCACTGACTCCCATGGCAATCTGGACTACACTACTTCCCACCTTGCTTCCTGTAAGGACTCTATCCCCTACTCCCAATTCCTTCATCCACGCCTCATTAGCAACCAGGATGTGGTGTTTCAGACCAGGGCACCAGAGATGTCCTCATTCTTTAGGGAACGGGTGTTGCCTTTTTTTATCATAGATGAGGCTCTCACCAGGGTCTTCGCTGCATCACCAGCTCCGCTCTTACTCCCCATCCCCCTACTCATAACAAGGACAGAGTTCCCCTTGTCCTTGTTAATATTGGCTAAATTACAAATATTACAACATGGAGGATCTTTGCATTTGTAGGGCCTGATTGGCCTCTTTCTTCGAAAACTTGCAAGCCGGTTCCACAAAGTCTGGACCCTAGATGGATGGGGTGAGGTCCCGATGTCCTTTCCTTTGTTTAAATTCATGAGCACTTTGCAGAGGAGCTCAGATGAGTTGGAAGTGCATGGTCAGGATTGGTCAGATAGGGGGGAGTTTTAAATACTGTTAATAATGTTGCAAAGTGTTGGAGCTGTTATCTTGTGATTGGTTAAAGTGTGAAGCCTTGTTCAGTCTGTTTACAATTACCTGGGAAAATGTTTCTATACCTATGTAAACTATGTCAACTGGGTTCCTGCTAGAACTTTCTGCAGAAACAATGTAATGGGGTATTTTGTGATTGGGTTAGGGAAATGTCAATAACTGTATAATGTAATTGAGGAAAGACATCCTTGCCATAGAGGGGGTACAGAGAAGATTCACCAGACTGATTCCTGGGATGTCAGGACTTTCATATGAGGAAAGATTGGATAGACTCGGTTTGTACTCGATGGAATTTAGAAGATTGAGGGGGGATCTTATAGAAACCTACAAAATTCTTAAGGGGTTGGACAAGCTAGATGCTGGAAGATTGTTCCCGATGTTGGGGGAGTCCAGAACAAGGGGTCACAGTCTAAGGATAAGGGGGAATTCCTTTAGGACCGAAATGAGGAAAACATTCTTTACACAGAGAGTGGTGAGTCTCTGGAATTCTCTGCCACAGAAGGTAGTTGAGGCCAGTTCATTGGCTATATTTAAGAGGGCGTTAGATGTGGCACTTGTGGCTAAAGGGATCAGGGGGTATGGAGAGAAGGCAGGTACGGGATACTGAGTTGGATGATCAGCCATGATCACATTGAATGGCGGTGCAGGCTCGAAGGGCCGAATGGCCTACTCCTGCACCTATTTTCTATGTTTCTATGTTTCTATGTAATCGATATTTGTGATTGGTTTGTAGGGATTGCCACCCCCATTCGGGTCCGATGACCTATAAAAGAATGGACTCCACAAGGATCAGGGCGATCTTCTGGAGGGGTGCTTGGGACTGCGTGATCTTTTGGAGGTGTCTGCTTGCACGAGGCTGAAGGGCTTGAACAAACAGACACAAGGATTGGACACACAGTGGTTAGGAATGGTAGGGAGTTCATTTGTATTTGGGTAGAATAAAGATTCTACCCAAAGGTTAATAAAGGTTGAACCAGTGCTTGACTCAGTGTTTTACTGAACTAGACTAAGGGGGGTAAGCTTTAGGAGCATAATTGCATTAGGGGCTCATCCGGGATCTCAACGGATTTCCAGACATAAGTTTGCAATCAGAGCGTTGAGCCGTTCCAGATTGCGAGGGGAGAAATCGGCGCCACGGTGCAGTTTTTGCATCAGTTTCCCACTTCGCTAGTCGGAACGGATTGATCATTTGCGTGCTTGTGTTGGGGTCCCAACGAGATCTAAAGAATAGAGTTTAACAAGCATTGAGGGTAGAGGAAAGGGAGTCCTTGCCTATGGGTAGGGTGGGAGTTAGGCTTACAAGGCTTTTCTCTAGTGGGTTAGAGACCCCGCACCAAGTTGGTCAACAGCTGTTGCAGTCAGGTACCATTTAGTTGGCCTGACACCAAAGGGCTGAGGGGTTTGGGTCCCTGCCAGGGCTGGGATATCTGATTGGCTTGGGTATCTGAATATACAGGACTAGTTAAGGTTTCAGTACTAAGAGGTGAAATACTGCATCGTTGCTGAGGGTGCAAATTGGAAAGGCACTTTAAAGAACGGCATCAAATTCCAGCGTAAAACAGACATGCGCTGATGCCCGGTACCAAGCAGGTGGAAAGGAAGAAGCCCAGGGGGTGTACCTATGAGGGTTTGAGTCCTCACCTGCGTGAGTAGTACCTGGAACTCTGGGGGAGGGGGGGTCTCGTAAAGGAACCGGGAACTCAGTGGTTGTAGTATAATTGGCAGAAAATACTTTTAACCAACCCAGAGAATTTAATAATAATAAAGATGCATCTGTTCTAAATCTAAATTTGAATTTACGTGCTAAAAGATAATTGGATAAGAAAGTAACGAGCTAAAATGTTTTCGATCCAAATCTACCAAATTCAGAAATTCATATTGAAGTGCTGGCTAGTTCCTATTCCAGGCCTCCATATTGGGAGCTGGATGTTGTAAAGTGTACATATTTTCTTCCAGGTTAACCTGTGTATAATAAATACTTTGTTGAAATTATTAATAGCTAAAATTTGTTAAGCTGCTGTTTAAAGTGTAATTAAGATTTGCCATTGTTTCATTGTATTTACTGCGTATTACCTTTGATTTAAAGTTTTGAGTGTTAGATACACTATTGTAATAGTGGTTTGAATCGACTGTATAAGAACATAGTTTGATTAAGACCGTTATTATAAATGGAGTCTGACTCGTGGCTGTTCAACATATCCTTCCGATCGCTCTCTATCTGAGGAAGGGGTTCTGTTGGTTGAAAACAGTACGATGAGGGATTATTTGTTTTGGGGACTGTAGGGTTAACGATTGCAATATTAGATGAATGCTTGTATTTTCTATGGGAGTGTGGTTTTGCATGATAGAAATAAGTGGTATATGAGGAAAGATTGAAAAGACTAGGCTTGTATTCACTGGAGTTTAGGAGGATGAGGGGGATTCTTATAGAAACATAAAATTATAAAAGGACTGGACAGGCTAGATGCAGGAAAAAGGTTCCCAATGTTGGGCGAGTCCACAACCAGGGACCACAGTCTTAGAATAAAGGGGAGGCCATTTAGGACTGAGGTGAGAAAAAACTTTTTCACCCAGAGAGTTGTGAATTTGTGGAATTCCCTGCCACAGAGGGCAGTGGAGGCCAAATCACTGGATGGATTTAAGAGAGAGTTATATAGAGCTCTAGGGGCTGGTGGAATCAAAGGATATGGGAAGAAGGCAGGCACAAGTTATTGATTGGGGATGATCAGCTATTGATTGGGGATGAATGGCGATGCTGGCTCAAAGGGCTGAATGGTCTCCACTTGCACCTATTTTCTATGTTTCTATGTATAATTTCTGGTCTGAGTATGATTTTGCTCGTGTGTTTGGAGCTCATTTATCTGTGTTTAGATTAAGGTTGCTTTGGGTGTAGGAAACTTGCTGCTGAAGTGTGTTTGATTGGGTTTGAATGTGTTTGATTGTTCACTGGAGGGTGAGACAACAGCTGGAGATACTGAGACAAATATAGCTAACATTATGAGCGCAGAGCAAATAACTCATAGGCAGTTCCCAGTCAGGGAAATCCTAACCCTACTTTCGATTCGGTTGGTGCAGTGGGTGCAAATAATCCCCATCCAATAGATGTCTATACCCCATGG
This sequence comes from Raja brachyura, assembly GCA_963514005.1. The sequence goes on along the minus strand of OY740785.1, from coordinate 92,992,933 downwards.
AAGCCCAATGAGATGATGGCAGTTCTGAGCAAGATACCCAATCGTAAGAGATCACCTGCTTCCTTTGTGAATTATTTAAGAACCACAATGCGTGTGTATCACGCAGACTACCGAGATTTATGGGCAGTGATCCAGCCGATAATTACTCTGACTGAAAATACTAGATTCCTAACAACCCTAAGACACCTGACACATGAAGCACTGGCAAATGTAATAGCAGACAATATTGTAAAGGTAGTGGCAGTTCTAACTGCCCTCGCGAATACTATTCAGAATCCAATTGACCTAGTTAGAATTTTGGATATAAAACTGAAGAAGGGAGAGGGAACAGATGAGTTCTTGGAAAGATTTTAAGAACTGTACATAGATCAATCAGGTGACCTAAATTATTGGAATGGGGCAAATTCGCTGCAATACTGTGCCATATTGCTGAACTGTCTTCCTACCAAATGTGGCTGAATCAATCAGAACTAATAAAATGGACTGGTTGGAAAACAGTGCCAGTCAGATGGCTCGGGCAGTGAGATACCACTGGAAAGTTGTAATAAAGCAGGAAGGTCAGCCCTCAGTGAAATCAAAAGCCGAATACGTAATTAAGGAAGAGGAGCCAAAATCTGACTTAGGACAGCAGTCCTAAAATATTAACAACATATGGAACAAGAAAAATCAGGATTTCAGATTATCCGGAGCATTGGTTTGTTGAGATACCTGCCTCAGCACCAATTTCCCCAAGACCAAATTCAAAAAGAAGTACTGAAATACTGGGACCAGATCAGTGCTATACTTGTGGTGGAACAGGGCACTGGAGTAGATCATGTTCAACTAAGGAACAAGTGGAAGAAAGGGGTCAAAGAAAATATTATCGAGAACAGAGGAACCTTTGGGACCCTAGAAATTACAGGAGCACTTGAGATCCTAGAGATTATGGAAAGCCTTTAAATCCTAGAGATCAGAGAGAGCCGAGAGTAAGCTGGCCAGAAGATGAGGGACCAAGAAGACAAACACCTTTTTCACAGACCAACCCATTTTCGCAGTCCTGATCCACCAGCCAGTCCAGAATTATGGACAAAACAACCTGACCCCTACCTCCAAACCTATTGAAATAATTTATAAGGATAAAGGTACACCATTGCCATTAGCACTGAGAATGGTACGATGAAGACAGTAGAGGGGAATAACCCAGAATCTAGAATAAATTGCAAAGAGGCCCATACATACCCAGTGAGACATTTTAAAATAAAGAACATCGTAACCTCAGGGGTTTGTTATATTTGTAACCAATTAGGTCACTGGAGCAGAGAATGCCCAGTGAGAAGACGAAATAGAGCAGAGTATAGGAAGAACAAGCAAGAACTACTAAAGAGGCTAAGAGGGGAAACAAAGTAACTGTCAGCGATGTGAAAGAACTCGATAAGAATAAGATTTCAGTATTCAGTATTTACTTTAATGTCATTTTAACTGAGTACTTACATACACAGAAGAAACAAAAAAATGTTTCTCAATCAGTTCCTGACAGTGCAGTTAATAAAAACCGAATAAATACATACAGCTTTAAAATTAAAATTAACTTATCTAAAATAGGCCTAAAAATTGAACTAAAAACCAACATTTGGCACTTGTTGAAGGAAAGGAGCTGCAGAATACACTGAGGTACCAGTAAGATTAAAGAAAACCTGGCAAGTGCAAGAGACCCAGGAGCAATGGTTGAAAGGACAATTCATGTCAGACCTGAACAATTATAAAGCAAAATGTATCAAACCAAAATGTTGTTGAGTTCTGTTAGGCCTCCAGGACAGTTGTTACCAACCTATGTCATCATCCGGGGAGTGAGGTATACGAGTATGTGAACCCTCAAGTATGGGCAGAAGACACAACTCAGTTAGGATGCGTGAACATCAATCCCATCAAAGTAGCTCCCCAGAAAGAGGTAATACTTTTCCTTCAATATCCAAGAAGACCACAGGCTATCATCAGCATTGACAGATTGATTCGGGGGATGCCAGTATAAGAAATACTACCAATGAATCTGTAAGAACTGCAGAAGTTGCTCCTAACGCCTCTACTCTTGCAGTTCCAAAACTGGAAGAAGAAGGTCATTATAGACTGTTATAAGACCTAAAAGCAATTAACTCAGTTGTAAAACTGCTCCATATGCGCACTTGTGCCAAACCCTGCTAACATCTAAACTCTGGGAAATTGAGTTAACACTTCATACCAGCGAAGAAGATGATTCGAGTCTCAATGAATTAAGAAGGTACAGGAAGCCTCCAAAGATTAAGATATCACTGAGGCAGGCTTCAACTTTGGAAAGATCATTGTACAAGAGTCCCTTCTAGTCCTAGTTTTGTCTGAATGGGCAATTTCAAGTCTCTCACAAAAATATGGGAATAGACTTAGCTCTGTAGCCAGGGGACACCCATTCTGCACCCAAATTCTAACTGCCATGTATAACAATTTACAGCCGGTTGCAAATTTGACCCTCTAGGAGGAAATTGTAGGACATAGTTCGTATCCAATGGCAGCATTAATGGAATGGCTCCAAAACCTGGCACTTAACAATCGCTCACCAGAATAGTATGGGATCTGTCTTGAAAATAATTGAAAACTTTGATTTAGGCACTGTACATAAATTACCTTAGCATCTTTTCTTGTCTCACCCCCAGAAAGAGCAGTCAGAAGTGGGACAGGACTGTTTAGTGATCATCAAGGAGATGACATCTCTAAGAGAGGACTAAAAGAGAAGCACCCATATAGAGGACTTGGACAAGCTAGATGCTGGAAGATTGTTCCCGATGTTGGGGGAGTCCAGAACAAGGGGTCACAGTCTAAGGATAAGGGGGAATTCCTTTAGGACCGAAATGAGGAAAACATTCTTTACACAGAGAGTGGTGAGTCTCTGGAATTCTCTGCCACAGAAGGTAGTTGAGGCCAGTTCATTGGCTATATTTAAGAGGGCGTTGGATGTGGCACTTGTGGCTAAGGGGATCAGGGGGTATGGAGAGAAGGCAGGTACGGGATACTGAGTTGGATGATCAGCCATGATCACATTGAATGGCGGTGCAGGCTCGAAGGGCCGAATGGCCTACTCCTGCACCTATTTTCTATGTTTCTATGTCTATGACTTTGTATTTAGATGGGAGTTAATCTATTGAACCGTGAGGAGAGAAATTGTCTGGGTATACAATTGTTAATTAGGATCGGAAAATGTAGAAGCAGTAGCCTTGAAGTCACCTTATTCAGCACAATTGGCTGAATAATTTGCTTTAATTTGGGATTGCCTTATTGGGAAAAAATTGAAGGTAAATATTTACAGATTCCCGGTGTGCATTTGGAGTAGTGCATGATATTGAACAATTATGGAAAAATAGAGGATTTCATACCTCAGCAGGGACTCAAATTTCAAATAAATAATTGGTGATAGATTCATTAAAGGCCTTAATGCTACCCAGACAAATTTCTGTTGTGAGATCTAAATGCACACTAGAGGACAGACCCTAACATATATCAGGAATTGCAGTGCTGATTTGACAGCGGAAGAAATACCCCGGGAACATAACATGGTACTACCAAGAATGATGACGCAGAATAAAAGTAAATAATAAGTCCTTCTCGGAGAAGTTGATGCCAACAACCCAGGAGGTTGTTCAGTTGCAGGAGGAGGCGAGTGATAAGAGAGAACCACTATGGCACTATGGGGGGGGGGGGTGCTAAAAATAACTACGGGGGCTGTCATTTAATTGTGTGTTATCAGAAGTCCTGCTGATAATAGTGAATAATGGCAGTTTTAAATGAAAAAAAACAAAAACTCACCAGAAGCCTGCGAAAGCTGCTGCAAGACCTGCTACAAGTCAGTAACAGCTTCAGTCACTGAAAACATCTGTAAAGTGATACGAGAGGGGAATGTCGCGCTGGACAAAAGCCTCTCTGAAAAAATTAAACAAGGTAATGATAAGCTGATGGGGAAAATTGACGACTTAGCCAAACATGTGGTCGAGATCGAGGAGGATTTAAACAATAAAATTAAGCGGGTTGATAAGAACTGTAATAAAAAGCTGGACGCGATGTCAAAGTCCACTGAAGCGGCTATGGAAAGAATGGATAATACGTTAACAGGCTAAGGAGATAAAGAGACTAAAAAAGGAACAAGAAAGTACTAGGAGGGAGCTTGCTAAAATGAAGTATAAATGTATGGACTTGGAAGCAAGATCGAGGAGGCAGAACTTGAGGATATTTGTAGTAAAGGGCCTGTCCTACAAGCATCCGACTCCATGCGATGAGCGCGGTCAAACTAGAAGCGGGGGCCGCGCGGAGGTCGGGTGATCCCCTGTACAGGGCCGTTCCCACCAGCATGCGCCTGCATGCGGCAAGCGCGACAAAACCGGCAGTGAGGGCCGCGCGGAGGTCGGGTGAGTGGCGCAACGTGGCGCAAAGTGAGGCGAACTTGGAGCGAAGTCTTAAGGTAAGTTCGCCAGGACAGAGAGGGGCACAGAGGCACACACACAGAGGGCCACGGAGCCACACACATAGAGGGTCGCGGAGGCACCTACAGATAGGTTCACAGAGGCACGATGCAAGGCGGTGTGTAATGCGTTGAGGCGACTGCGAGCCGACAAGCCGTTGCTGCGCGGAATTTTTGAACAGTCAGTTTTTCGGAGCCCCGCGTGATGTCGGGACGAACACCGCACAATTCCGCATGGCTCCGGCGATCAAAGTGGGACAGGCTCCGCTACGCCGGACGGCTGAAGCGACCACGTTAGGTCGCGCCCATCGCATGGAGTTGCATGCTTGTAGGACAGGCCCTTAAAAGAAGGAAAGGAAAGTGGACAAAACTTTCAGGAGTTTGCTGCCAACTTACTCAAACAAGTACTTAAGCTGCGTGAAGCCCCGAGAATAGATATGGTTCACTGGGTCCGATGGAAGGCTCAAGCAAGCTCAAATGCCCCCCCCCCCCCTCCCCCCAAGATGGATTATTCTGAAATTCTATGATATTTTAACCCTGGAAGGAATTATAAAAAAGATTACATATGGAGTGAATTTGATGTTTGGAGAAGACAAACTAAGATTCTTCCATGATTTTCCAGCTGAAGTCATGGAAAAGAGGGACAAGTTTACAAACACGAGAAGGCTACTGAAGGAGGTCAAGGGAATAAGATATGGGATAGTATATCCAACGAAATTGAGAATTACTTATAACTCTGTCGAACGTGCATTCACGGATACAGAAGAGGCATTTAAATATGCACAAAGTATCACACAGGAGGCCTACTGATAATTAGGAGTTGGTCTCCCACAATAACACAGCAGAAAGGATTGTGTTTCCCTTTTTTCTTAACATATAAAAAAGACTGCTCTGGTTAAGATGGCGAATTTTCAGCGAAGCGTTGTCTAGACATCTTATCTTTGGAATGATAATTCAAGGTTGGATTTTATGTTTCATTTCAACAAATAATTGGAAAAGAAAAAAACTGTGGCGGGGAAAATAACTTGAGAATATGGAAAAATATTATCAGTGGACTTGTATATAGAAACTTATGATTTAAGAAACACACATTTATATACTAACATAAAATATAATTAATAAAATTGTGTAATATTAAGGCATAGCGTAACAATGGCTGTTGTTTATTTCATGATGTTAATTACTTGCTAAATATAAGAATAACGAGTTAAATATGATTGATAAGTATTAACATACTAACAAATTTTATGGATATAGTAGATTTAGTTTAAATTGCGCGCAAAGGGGAGGGGAGGAGACTCAGATACTTGGAAGTTATCCAAGGGTACTTGGAAGTTATCCGGGCTTTTGTGTCGGACAACAGCAGGCTCCAAGGTTAACCCCTTGGGGCCTGCTGCTGTCTGATACAAATGTTTGAGACTTAATTGTAATAGATCTTGGCATATTGATAGATATGGATATATAATCACCATAATCACTGTTATATCTAAGTATATACTTAATGTTGGAAATTCTCTTTTATTTTGTTTTTCCTCTTTGAAGATACATTTCTAATCAATCTATCGGAGTGCGTTTTATTTTATATATATTTTTTAACTTTGTATCGCTCTCTCTTCCAATTAATAATAATTGGTCAAGGGGGCAGAGCGAAACATATAAAAACATCTATGGAAGTCGATAAGAATTTTTCTACCACCTGTTTTTGGTTGTTTTTAATTATAATATCATTATTTTTGGATATTATAATATCACTTTTTGTTTGTTAATTATCTTTTCACGACTCTACACTTTCTGGTCTTTTTCAAGGTCTATTCTGAAGGGGAGATGGCAACAAAATCTAACAGCTGGGGATGATCATCCCTCACCTAGACTAATGAGGTTCTTGGTTGCACCACATGAAGTAAAGGTATTAACATGATCCATAATGCAAGACGATAAACAAAAGAAAACTGGAGGAATCACGTTCTGCAGTTGGAATATAAGGGGCGCTAATGAACCAATTAAAAGGGGTAAGATCTTTGCCCAATTAAAAGCTTTAAATAGTGATGTCATTTTCTTATAAGCGACTCATCTGAAGTATCAAACACAGATAAGACTGAGGGCAAATTGGATAGGGCAAACATACTACTCTTCCTTTACTTCTAAATCTAGAGGCACGGCCTTTATTATTCGTAAAGGTATACCATTTAAATTAAAGAATACAATAGCAGATAAAGAGGGGAGGTACGTCATAGTCACGGGAGAAATTTATTCTACTCCACTTACTTTGATAAATATTTATGCTTAATTTTGACAACCCTCAATTTTTTAGTAAAATTCTGGATACAATTTCAGAACTTAACTATCAAAATATGGTAATAGGAGAAGATTTTAATTGTGTTTTAGATCCATATTTGGATAAATCTGCAAAACAAAGAAGGATTAACGTAAAATCTAAAACTAGTGAACTCCTAAATACATACATGAAAAATACCAATATGACAGATGTATGGAGGATTGCTAATCCAGTAGGTAGAGAATATTAATTTTATTCAACGGTACATAAAACATATTCACATATTGATTATTTCTTAGTGGTAATGCTAAATATCACAATAGTATTATTTCTGATCATTCCCCGTTAACTTCCTCTTTAAAATTAGAAGGAATGCCTGATAAAAAATCGTTTTGGAGGTTTAACCCCCAAATCTTAAACAACTCACAAGGTTGCACATATTTAAAAGAGCAGATGAAATTCTTCTTTGAGACAAATGATACACCAGATATTTCACCCTCCTTATTATGGGAAATGTTTAAGGCATTTATAAGAGGAACTATAATCTCATATCAAGCTTTCCAAAATAAAAAGAATAATACTGAACAATTACAGTTAAAACAAGAAATTAGACAATTAGATTTAGAAAATGCTAAAGAACCAACTATAGATAAACAATAAGATAACAATGCTAAAACATAAATTAAATAACATTTTATCGGCCAGAATAATAAGATTATTTCAAATACAAAACAAGAAAATTTTGAATTTGCTGATAAACCACATAAACTCTTAGCACGCCAACTGAAAAAACAGGAATCAGAAAATACAATTACTAAAATTAAACCAGACAAAGGGGAATTATTAACACTACCAAAAGATATAAATAAAAGATTTGCTCAATATTATCAACATTTATATACATTGAAAACCTCTGCAAATAATATTCAAATTACAAATTTCTTAGACAATTGTAATCTTCCAAAATTAAATATGGTGGAACAAGAGGGATTAGGAGCTCAGATTACACTTCAGGAAATAGAAGAAACAATAAGTTTGTTGAAGAATGGCAAAACGCCAGGACCAGACGGCTTTAGTAATGAATTCTATAAAAGATTCCACGAGATAATTTCTCCACGCTCGCAAGTTTTATATATACACGCTTTTAAAGAAAATAAACTACTAACTGAGTCAACTATTACACTTATACCAAAAAAGGATAAAGATCTAGAAGACCCAGGCTCATATAGAGCTATTGCACCCCTAAATACAGATTAAAAAATATTAGCAAAGACACTAGCGAGAAGATTGAGTCATTTATCTCAATTATTGTCATTTGATCCAATTATCTCATTGGATGCAGAAAAAGCTTTTGATCAAGTAGAATGGCAATATTTATTCAAAGTATTGCAAAAATGTAACATGGGAGATAACTTTATCTCATGGGTAAAATTATTATATGATAAGCCGACAGCTAGAATACTGACTAAAAATATATTAATCCCGAAATTCCAATTGGCAAGGGGCATAGGCAGGAGTGCGCACTATTGCTTCTGCTATTTGCACTAGTGATAGAGCCTTTAGCAGAAAGTATAAGAAGTCATCCGAATATTCATGGATTCAATACCAAACCCTCAAATAATAAAATTTCATTATATGCAGATGACATATTATTATATATTACAAATTTGCAAATTAGCATACCAAATATATCAAATTAAATAGAGGAATTTGGTTCTTTTTCAGGATATAGAATAAACTGGAACAAAAGTGAAATTATGATGATACATCTGTTGAAATTCCCCTTTAGAATTGCAACAGAAAAATTTAAGTATTTGGGCATCCAAATTACTAGGAAATATAAATCATTACTCAACGCAAACTATATGCCTTTAATAACTAAATTAAATGGGTTGATTAAATTCTGGAAAACACTGCCGATGTCCTTAATAGGCAGAATAAACGCGATAAAAATGGTCTTCTTACCACAAATACTGCACCTATTTCAATCAATACCAATATACTTACCTAAAAAATTCTTTAAAAAATTAGATTCTGATATTATAAACTTCATATGGGATTATAAATCACATAGAATTAAGATAAAACATTTGATAAAACAGTTCTGCCCAACAGGTAGATTGAATAAGAATGGAGAAAGAGGATTGTTCCCCTTATAATATAGGAGCGATCCTTCTTTCCCCGATGAAACTGAACACTATAATATATAAGAAGAATCCAATTATTCACAGTATAATACGAATTTGGAATCAAATAAAATTAACTTTAAAATTAAGAAAATTATCGCTTCTTTCTCCAATATCTAATAATCCCTCATTCAAACCATCCATTTTTGATAAAACGTTTATCCATTGGGAAAGATTGGGAATTAAAACAATGGGAGATATGTATGATATGGGAAAACTTTTATCATTCCAACAATTACAACTAAAATATAATTTGAAAAATAATCAATATTTCAAATATCTTCAAATTCAAGATTATTTGAAGAAATATATACAAGGATATCAAACCCTAACCCCAGATTTATTGGAGGAAGGAATGAATAGAAAGGCAGAATCAAGCAATTTAATATCTTACTTATATAATATAATTTTAAATATAGAAACACCAATGACAGAGGCAATTTGAAGGGTCTGGGAACAAGAGTTATTGATAAAAATTTCTAATGATAGATGGGAAATTTTTTTTATTATATGTAAATAAATGTTCAATTAATGTAAGACATAACCTAATTCAATTTAAAATTTTACATAGATTATATTATTCGAAAACTAGACTGAATAAAATATTCTCAAATGTTTTCCCCATCTGTGGCAAATGTCTAACTCAAAATGCCACTATAGCACATTCCTTTGTCTCTTGTATAAAACTATATTAATTTTGGAATTACATTTTTGGAATTTTTACAAAAATATTTAACACCAAATTAAACCCCTGTACAGAACTGATTATCTTTGGATCAATTGAAGGGGGAAGTAAACTAACTGTATTCCAAGAAGCTTTTCTTAATTACGGTCTAATAACAGCAAAAAAAACTTATATGGTGCAACATAACATAACCTTAGAAATTAAATGGTTTAGAACCAGGTGACGGATGGGCAAAAATACGAAATAGGTAGATCTCTCCTAATCTCTCTTTTCTTTACTTTCTCCTTCTATTTCAATCTTTTCAGCTTCTCTTCTATGTCCTTTTTTTCTTTTGCTATCTGTTTCTACTCGCTTGTCTATCTATTCCGACACTCTTTATTTCTTTTTTCTCTCACTGTTCTTTTATTATTAAATTAAAAATACGAAGTTGTACAAGAATGGAAATATGTATGTATGTATGTATGAGGCACTCAAGTACCACACTATTGTACTTACTTCTAACAAAAATAAAAGAAAAGAAACGGTTGCATCCCCCCCAAAGAAGAGACCAAAGACATGTTTCTCTCCCCCCCCCCCCACACACACACATACACAACCAAAATGAACTAAACTAAAATAAACTGAAACGGGATAAATAATTAAAAAAAGAAACAACAAAACGGACTGCAGGCGAGCTGCAGCTGCAAGGCAGCGCTGCCACTTCTGGAATTGATGGATTTGGCCAGATGCAGGAAAATGGAACTAAGCCAAAATGCCACCCTAGTCGGCATGGACAAGGTGGGCAATATGACATGTTCCGATACTGTACACCTCTATGACTCTATGACTCTGTACTCAAAACTCAGAGATGGAGTAAACTGTCCATTCGTTCAGGATATAAATCGTGTGACAAAATGGACAGTAATTAAACTCAATCCAGGGAACTGTAAAGTGTTAAGGACTTGACACGAAGAATGAGATGAGCTAACATAAACTAATTTGATTGATTTTAAGCAAATGTAATAGAAGATGAGTAGTGATTGCACATTTGCAAATCTTTTTTCGTGATGGAAAACGTTGAGAAAGCCATTGAAATGTATACATGTTTAAACAGAAATATGGCATGCAAATGCACAATACATGCTAGATCATTGAAAAGGATTGCTGTTTTTAGCTTTAGAGATGCAGGGTGGAAACAGGTCTTTCGGTCCGCCGAGTCTTGCTCCGACCATTGATCCTCATACATTAGTTCTATCCTACAGATTAGGGATATTTTACAGAAGCCAATTAACCTACAAACCTTCTCATCGTTGGAGTGCCCGGAGAAAACCCACATAGTCACAGGGAAAATGTACAAATTCCATACAGCTGCCATAGTCAGGAGTCCCTGGCTACCATTGTGCCACTGTGCAGGCTGGTGGAATAATTGGGTCTAATTGTGTGCTGCAGTTTAGGAAATGTGTTACGGTTCCTGTGATGGTGCAATACAGATCTACTAATATGTAACGTGGGATGTAAGATTTTAGAAATTTTCGAAGATTATTCTCTTTCGACCGGCAGTTAAAGGGAGATATAAGAGCCACCATAAATTGAGACGCTTGCTCATAGAATAAGTGAAGATAAACTGTTTCTCCTGTGGCAGAAGAAACTGTTGATCCAAATTAATTGGCAGAACACCAGGTTCAGGAAACACTTTTATGTCCCGGAATGTCAGCATGAAATTCTGTTGCAAGAATATTTCCCAATAGTTTTCAAAAAGGAAGTGGAGAACATCTTGAAGGGGGGAGATTTTCACGACAATGGTCAAAAGGACAGGAAGGTGGGATTAATTAAGTAGCTCTTTCAAACAAATGGCACAAGCATAAACAGCCAAGTGGCTTCTGTATTTGTCATTCTTTGATTCCATTTTTAAAAGTATGCCCAAATATGTTATCCTTTATGTCCATGCAGAACTCTACAATTGTCCACCAACTTCCCTCGTGGACCCAGTTTCAGGACTCAATCGCTGATCATCCCTTCCATCCTCAGGCACATTCCTGATACATGGGGACCGGAAGTGGCGGCAGCTGCAGTCCATCTGTTTTTTCTTTTTGTTATTGTTTTACTTATGTCTGGTTTAGTTTAGTTTAGTTTAGTTGGTTTATTAGATTGTGTAAGTGTGTGTGGGGGTGGGGGGGGGGGAGAAATATAGGTTAGTTTCTTCGGGGGGGGGATACGACCTTTTCTTGTCATGTCCCCTGTCTCCATCTGCGCTGAGGCCTAATGGCGGAGCTGACGGTCTCGGGGCCTCGGAGCTGACGGCGCCGTTCGTGGCAGCGGCAGTTCTGGCAGTGGCAGTGGCAGTGGCCTGACTGGCCCGACCTGGCAGCAGCAACGGCCCGACTTGGAGCTGTGGCGACATTCCGTCGTTCCGGTAGCGGCAGCAGCCCGACTTGGAGCTGTGGCCCGACTTGGAGCTGTGGCGGTGTTCTGGCATTTCGGCGGCGGTGGCGGCACGGCTTCCGAGGCCCGGCCGTGGGCCCAGAGGACGACATCGTCGGGAGCTCGCAGGTCACAGGTTGGTGACCTGTTTTTCCGGAGCTCCTGCAACAACAGCTGCGTCCGCTGGACTGGAGGGCGGCAGCTTCGGCAGCTTTGACCGCCCCGGGCCGCGGAGTTTCAATCTGCCCATTCGTGGAGCTGGATTCAGCCGCGGGACTGACTCACTTACCAACACCCGGCGGGGTCACAACATTGGAGGCCTGGATTGCCTCAGCGCAGAGGGAGAACAAAGAGGGAAGAGACAAAGACTAAGACTTTTGCCTTCCATCACAGTGAGGAGGTGTTTGGTGAACTCACTGTGGTGGATGTTAAATTTGTGTTTATTGTGTGTTATTGTTACTTTTAATATATGTATGACTGCAGGCACTAAATTTCATTCAGACCGAAAGGTCTGAATGACAATAAAGGTTGACCTGACTCCAGGCCGTGATCATAGCCGATGTTGAGTGTCACTTTCCACATCTGCAATCATAGTGTCTTTATGTGGCGCTGCATTTTAATCGAGGAGAAAGCACACACCTCCTCAGTAACTTCCAAAGCCTTGGGCTGAAATTATAGTTGATTCACCCCTGTAATGCCATAAAATAACGATTCATAACTTTATATAAGGTATAATCTGATCTGATCTATAGGATGGCACATTCATGTGGCCATCGTGTTGCTGCCTTACAGCGCAAATGATCAAGGTTCGATACTGACTACGGGTATTGTCTTTACGGAGTTTGAATATCCTCTCTGTGACAGTGTGGGTTTTCTTCAGGTTTTCTGGTTTCCTCACACGTTTGACCTCCAAAAGTGTAACACCTCACTTTTGCTTGGATTAAAATAAGTCTGACATTTCTCCACCCATTGGTGTACATGATGTATATCCCGCTGTATTATTTGACAGCCTTCCTCACAGTCTGCAAGCCCAGCAATCTTGCCGTCATCTACAAACTTACTACCATTTTGAGGTTACATTTCCATCTACCATGATCTTACTAACTGAAAGATCATACTCGATAAGTCTAGTATCGAGCATTCTTGCCTTAAGTTTGTATGTTTAAATGCATGTTCTTGCTGGCTCACAGTTTGCGTTCTGTGAGTGATAAGTCATCAGTCTCACCTCGGTCTCTTTAACATTTCCTTGGCAAGTTCCAGGCCACCTGTGGATGGCATCTGCTTTAAATATTTTGCACTATTTTGTCCATGGTGTAATTAACTGTTACTGCAGAGAAGATTGTTTTTTCCTGCGTAGTTGAAAAAGGGTCTGTTTTTATTATAGGAAATGCATTTCTTTATTCAAAGGAATTATTACTTTTCTCCATGTGACATGCTATTCTATGAAAATAGTGATATAATTAGCCTTTAGATACAAAATGATTAAGGGGCAGATAATTATAGAATGATTGTTCTGGCTCGTATTGTGTACGTTTCAATGCTTAGCTTGTCTAATGAATGATTAACCATTGATAGGTATTATTTTCATGGAAAAAGATCTACGTGGCACTGGGCCTGGAGAATAATTTCTGTTTATATTTTCAGTCAACATCAGTGACTTATTTAGGACCATATGTTTATCTGGAAACAAATGACACCAACTAGTTTTCAGCCAGTTCATATAATTGGGAACTTTCTGATGTTCATCCTTTTTGCTGGAAGCTCTTGTCAACTTTGGCTAATGTTATAATAATCAAATAAATATGCTTTGGTAAAACATGTAAATATGTTGATGGTAGCATTGATAATAATGCAGTCACATGGGTTATGCTGGCTACAGTGGAAGAAGACAAATGTCTTGTCCTGTGCCCAGCACAAAGATGAAATCATGAAGAAGGCATGCCATGCCTCTCAAATATGCTTGACTTGAGTTTTTGAATGCCTGCTCAGATACCTGTTACAGATACCAGGAGAACTGAGGTACAATTACTTGACATAATTGGAAAGGTCAATCATTTAACCCCAGCACTGGCACACTTTATTTCTAAGCAGCTGTAAAAGATTGGAAAACTGAGCAGTGTTGGGTGTTTGGGTGTGATTATGATTTTGAGCAAAGGCTTGTGTGAAATTCCATAACCTTGGATTGGGCATATAACATTGTTACTGTCATGGAAATAGCAACAGAAAATATAACGGAGTTCCAGTAAATGTATATTTATGATGTAAATTTGCATTAAAGATCCTACTAGAGTTATAGTCAAAGAGTCATATAATGTGGAAACAGGCCCTTCGACCATACATTTCCACACCAACCAACATTTTCATTCTACACTAGTCCCACCTGCCTGCGTTTGGGCCATATTCCTCTAAACCTGTCCTATCTATGTACCTATCCAAATGTTTTTTAAACATTGCAAAACTACCTGCCTCATCTACCTCCTCTGGCAGGTCATTCCATACACCCAACACTGTGTGAAAACATTACCCCTCATGTTCTTATTAAATCTTTCCCCTCTCACCTGAAACTAATGACCCTGTTCTTGATTCCCCTACACTGGGCAAAAGACTGTGTCCACCACTCTGCGCAAGACACTCTGTGCGCCTGTCTCTGAACTAACTATTCTGAACTAACAGCTGTGCCTTCTTCCTCTGGCCTGAGTAACATAGGCATCTCAGATGATTTTGTAGTGAAAACCTCCCACCGTTGTCAGGGAAACCATTCCGTTGAATTCATTCATTTGTTTCATCTCATCCTTTTAACTGCAAGAGGATAAGTCAAGTTGTGCCAGCCTGCAAAAGCAGATGAAGCACATCATAGAGTCATAGACCATGGAAACACGCCCTTCGGCCCAACTTGTCTATGCTGGTCAAGTTATCCTATCAAAGCTAGTGCCATTTGCGCTTGTTTGGACCATATCCATCCAAAATATCCTATCTACATTTTAATATTCATAGTCCAGGTTTTCACAATTTGGTTCCTGCCAACAGTCCTTGAAACTTTACCCCTCTGATCTTAAAACTATGCTCTCTAGGCTTTGACATTTCCACCCTGGTGTTTGCTGTGAAGATAGATGTTGAGGAACATGATGAAGTTCTCTGCCAAAGATGACAGTTTTCCTACCTTAATAAATAAGGCTCAGGGACATATCAATAAGACAGTTCTCTTATATTGATTAAAATGTCTCTTCATGGAGGTTCCGAAGTTAACCAGTTTCTCATAGTTTCATATTGTAGGTATGTTACAAAACTTACCGTCAGCGGCGCTGCAGTTCTGCCACTGCCCTTGTGCACGACTTTGGCGCCTTTGAGAGGGGGGCGGGTTTAAAATGCTGTTATTCTCCAGACAATTCAAATCGATCAATATCAGGGGATTTAGTTGCTACAGAGAAATCGCTCCGACATTTGTTTTATGAAGCTATTTTTAAACTACGCTGGATCATTTATTAGCAAGAGTGAATTAAAAATCGTATTCCAAAGCCGTGAACAATGACAACGGGACGGACCTTACATAGGGGACAAAAGAAGGTACACAATTTATTTTTACATAAAAATGTGGTTCTTAGGAAGCCTTTAATCAAAATTTCATGTTGCGAAAAGGGGACAAAAAATATATACGAGCCCGCAGTATTTTTCCTGCCGACTGGGGGTTAAATTCACCGCAAACCACAACGTTCCATCGCGTTCCACAAAAACCCACTCGCAAGTTGATTTAAATGGCCATTAATTTACGGGAATTAAACACTAAATTCCTTCAATGGGGCCTATAAATTCATGAAAATAGATTTAAAAATCATGTTATATTGTGAATTATTGTGTGAATGTTATTTGGACACTTCGGCAATTAAAAACTGTTTATTTTTTCTTAAGAAATGGCTAGATATTTAGATCTAGTAATTGAATTTTGTAATTAGCTACAATTAGGTAACTAACTAATTATATGCTTTAATTTCTGGTCATCCAAGTAAGATTGTTTCATATTTGTTTCAGAATGCTTCAATCTATAATAACTGAACATTTCATTGAGTTCTCTTAATTTTTAAGAAAGTTATGGGCTTTTGACTGTCCTCGATCGCAGCTTTTGAGTTAAGTCAATGGGGAACAAGATGCTAATTTCTGAGTATGTAAATTGCCATAACTTTTTTAATACTGAAGATATGAATGTGAATTAGGTGTCAAATTAAACTTCTTTTTATGCTTTAACTGATGGGATAAATTTCAGACTTGATTTTTAAAATCTCAAAATTTTGTAACATTGCTACATTATGGATTATTATTATATTTAATTGATGGTGTTCTAGACGAATGAAGTAAATGGTGAAAAGGATCTTGAACAACCACAGCAAATTTAGGAATGCAATCTGTTTGATAAGAACCGCTTACTTTCCATTAGTTTAATTTAGTTTAGAGAAACAGCGTGGAAACGGGCCCGTTGGCACACCGTGTCCACACCAACGATCACCGCACATTAGCACTAACCTACACCCACTGGGGACAATTTATACATTTATCAAGCCACTTAGCCTCCAAAACTGTACATCTTTGGAGGAAACCAAAGATCTCGGAGTAAACCCACACAGGTCACGGGGAGAACGTACAAACTCCGTACAGACAGCATCTGTTGTTGGGATCGAACTCGGGATCTCCGGCGCTGCATTCGCTCTAAGGCAGCAACTCTACAGCTGCACCAGCGTGACTGCCCAAGTAATATAAAATAATACTTTCCATGCTTTTTTTCCATGAAAGGAACCATTTACTTTCTGACCATACAGCCAGATGGTCTGGGTGTAGACCTGACCATCGGAAGACTTGTGCTCTGTTTTACTATCTTCAGTCAGTAGATTTATTATAGTCTATGTGATTGGAACTGGTAATATCTGAAATATTAGAGTCATCATACAGCACAATAACAGGCTAACCTGACCATGCTGACCGAAATGCCCCAGCTATGCTAGTCCCATATGCCCAGGCTTGATCCATATCCCTCTAAATCAATCCGATCCATGTACTAATCTAAATGTCATTTACACATTTATGACACCTCAACTAATTACTGTTGATAATTAGTTCATTATAGTTAGTTACTAGACTAAGTGGGACCCGTTGGGTACCAGCATCACACGGTCCCCCAAAGCAATATTCCACTTCTCCACCAATTCCAATATCGGTGGCCAGTGGGAGAGGGGGGGGGGGGGGGGGGGGGGCTTTCTGGAGCACTAGTATGGGTGTTGTGCGCTGAAGGGACTGGTTTCCAGACAGCTAGTATGGACATTGTGGGCCGAATGGATTCTTGGGCTGGCGGCTCAGTCACTCAAGCTTGTTGTGCTGGCAGCTCACTCACGCATGGCTGGTGGGTTCGCAGTTGAGTCATGGCTATTCTTTGAAATTCCATTTCAAGCAGAGTGCAAGGGCACCAAATTCAAGTGCAGTTTCATACCATTTCAAGCAGGGTGCAAGGCCACTAAAGGCAGCGAGTCATGACCTCTCCCTCCCTCTTTTTGCGGAGATTGAGCCATGCCAACACTTCTGGGTTTTATAGTACCATGCCCTCTCGCAGAAGAAGGGGTGTGGCCTTCATGGCATGATTGACAGGAGTTAGAATCTCAACATGTTTTAAACACTAATAACTCTTTTATTTTTCATCGATGGGAAAAATCCTTGGCACCTGATGAGCAGTCAAAAATCACAGCCGTACGTGGTAGCGTTTTTTCTAAAATCAATATAAAGTGCAAACAGGAAGTGGTCAAGATTAGACTTTTAATTATATAGAAGGCGAGGCAGTTGAAATTCGGCAAAACAGCTCTAATTAGGCAAGGCAGCTCTAATTAGGCAAGGCAGCTCTAATTAGGCAAGGCAGCTTGCTTTAGCACTTTCAAAACCAAAGGCAAGGCAGCTTGCTTTAGCACTTTCAAAACCAAAGGCAACACGGCTTGCTTTAGCACTTTCAAAACCAAAGGCAACACAGCTTGCTTTAACACTTTCAAAAGCAAAGGCAACACAGCTTGCTTTAGCACTTTCAAAACCAAAGGCAACACAGCTTGCTTTAGCACTTTCAAAACCAAAGGCAACACAGCTTGCTTTAACATTTTCAAACCAAAACACACTTTTGCATTTTCAAACTACATTTTCAAACCACAGTAAGTGCACTGACAAGTCAGTAAAACCACTCACAATTTAGTAGACATGTGTTCAGTGTTATTCACAGGTCAGACTGAGAATTGTGACTTCTCGCTTCCCCCATCTTGCAAAGAACTGAGGCACCTCCACACTTCCGGGTTTTATAGTCCCTCTGGAAGGGGCGTGGCCTTCAGGAGAGAGAATCTCAACATTTGTTAAACACTAATAACCCTTTTATTTTTCATCAATGGGAAAAGTCCTCTTGTCCTGCACAGCGGAGGGGGACTGCCACTTACGGCTGTAATTTTTGGTCTTTTTACTCAAAGTGGCCAAAAATCACAGCCGTAAGTGGCAGCGTTTTTTTAATAATGAATATACAGAACAACAAGAAGTGGTCAAGATCAGACTTTTGTACTATAGATTAGTTATAGTTAGATAATTTTGGAAGAAAACTTAATATCCTTCCTTACTTAATTTTGATTGGAATTGAACAAGGTAACAAAAGGGTGTTTTGGATGTGACAATTGGCAGCTCTCGCTTGACCAGGGGCAGAAGAGGTTGTGGGAATCGGCAAAGTAAGATTAGATGTCTTACCTCTTGACTGGGAATGTGTTGAAGGGTGGATGGTAAATGTAAACATGAAATAATGAAGCTTGTTTTCCCTTCTGTGAGGAGTTACAGTAGATCACCCGTGCCCCCTACCGCTTGTGGCATTGAAATGTTACTGTATATGGGGGGTGGAGGGGCTTATGATTGGCTTGGTGAGGGGATGGTGGTGTGGACCGCCTGAAAGGTGAGATCGATAAATTCAAGATGTCCTTGTATTGTGTTTGACGTATTAACCATCTGTTGTTGAATAAGATTAACATAAGCAAAAAGTATGTTATGACTCATGAAATAATTGGTACCCATGTAGTAGATAGTATATTTTCGTATACCTGTATCTATCAAAAAACAAAAGTTGTATACTGCACACTATAACTGTCGGCTAATTCTGATATGAAGTTCGAGAACTGCTGAGCATTTTTCTGCAGTCATCTCTCCATGATATCATGCAATAAAGTCTCTTGAAGCAAACCTGCGAAGTCTGTAACCTTTCGTTTTCCTTTAATTTCCCTCTAAATTAATTTGGATTTGGGTTTGGTTTACTTAGTTGAGCGCTGATCTCGGGGTTATAGCACATGTACTTTGTGTTTAATTGTAATTTAAGTGTTTGTCTGGATACTTCTTAAATATTCTAATAGTGCCTGTCTCCATCAGTCTCTCAGTCAGTGCATTATAGATTCCAAACAACCCCTGGATTGTTATAAGTGTCAAATAGCACCTCCTATTCCGCTTGGGAAGTCTGCATCCTCTGGGCTTAAACATTGAATTTTCTCAATTCTGTTAACCCAGGCTTCCTCCTTCTTCTTCCACCTCTCCCTCAGCCCTCGGGCCCTGGCATTCCTTCTCTCTCTATCTCCCCCCCCCTCCCCCACCCGTCGCACTAGCTTCTCATTTTCACACTACAAACAGCTTACAATGGCCTGTTTCCTTTATCATTGATACTTTTTTTTAATATCTTTCATTCAGTTTTCTTCATCTCTCCACATCACTGTCTATATCTCTCGTTTCCCTGATCCCTGACCAGTCTGAAGAAGGGTCTCGACCCAAAACGTTGCCTATCTCCTTCGCTCCTTAGATGCTGCTGCACCCACTGAGTTTCTCCAGCTTTTTGTGTAACGCTCTGGATTGTTATCATTATCTGAACACCTATAAACTTTTGCTTTATACATACTATAGAAACTCGTATAGTCTTGTTCTATCTTTCCAGCCAGTTTACTCCTACACTCTGTATTGTAAATTAAACATATGTTTATTGTTAATGTGGAAATAAATAAAAGGAAGATGAATATGTAAAGAGCCAGTTGTTAATAAAACATTTCCTCAGATGGCACTGCAGTAGAGTTGCTGCCTTACAGCGCCAGACTCCCAGGTTTCATCCTGACTATGAGCTTAAAGGTGTTGTCACGAAAAGTAGTTCAACAGATTTAAAATAAACATTCTGTAGAGATATTTTGGATTTAAGTGGAACATCAAGGCATAGTTCCAGTTTCTCGATTGCTTCTCCTATAAAAATGACAAATACATGGTTAAGGAAATGTGTATTTCCTCTGTTGAAATTTTACTTGACAAATGTCCTGAACTGGAATAACATGGGTAGACAAAAATGCTGGAGAATCTCAGCGGGTGAGGCAGCATCTATGGAGCAAAGGAAATAGGCAATGTTTCGGGCCGAAACCGACTGATGTGAGGGTGGGGGGGGGGGGAGAAGAAAGGAAGAGGATGAGCCAGAGGGCTAGAGTAGGAGCTGAGAAGTGGAGGAGACAGTAAGGACTACCTGAAATTAGAGAAGTCAATGTTCATACCGCTGGGATACAAACTGCCCAAGCGAAATATGAGGTGCTGCTCCTCCAATTTCCAGTGGTCCTCACTCTGACCATGGAGGAGGCCCAAGGCAGGTAGGTCGGATAAGGAATGGGAGGGGTAGTTGAAGTGCTGGGCCACCAGGAGATCAGGTTGGTTATTGCGAACCGAGCGGAGGTGTTCGGCGAAGCGATCGCCAAGCCTACGCTTTATCTCACCGATGTAGATCAGCTGACATCTAGAGCAGCAGATGCAATAGATGAGGTTGGAGGAGGTTCTTTTCTTCATCCCACTCCCCCACCCTCACATCAGTCTGAAGAAGGCTTTCGGCCCGAAACGTTGCCTAATTCCTTCGCTCCATAGATGCTGCCTCACCCGCTGAGTTTCTCCAGCATTTTTGTCTACCTTCGATTTTCCAGCATCTGCAGTTCCTCCTTAAACAACTGGAATAACATGTTCAGATTTACACATAGAATTTTTATTGTTATTGTGTGTTGATTTGATGAATTCTTGCTGTCAGCAGCAATTGGTATCATTATGTTTAATTCACAGCAGGATCAAATTCAATAATATTATCCATTGTTTCACTTGAATACTTCAGAAAAGTTTCCTTAAAAACCAGTTCCAATTTAATGTGTTCATAAGAGAAAAACAACGACTTTGGAAAGGAGCCCTCTGATTGTGAGATTGAACTTCGGAAATCTCGGTAACTAATAATTGTAAGTGACAATTCCTCTCCTCTTGTGGAATTATTTATCACTATAACCTGCATGTTCAGCCAACTATGAAAGAAAATAAAGAGTTTGTGCAATGTGACCGGGAACATAAATAAAATCAATAAACATAACGGGAATGAACATGGAGGTTAGAGCATTCAGCACAGGAACAGGCTCTTTGGCACACAATATCCATGCCAAACATGATGGTGTTAAACTAATCTCTTCTGCGTTCATGTGATCTATATCCCGCCCTGCCCTGCATATCCATGTGTCTATCCAAAACCTTTGCAAATGTCGCTATTGTAGCTGCTTCCACAACCATTGCTGGCAGCACATTCCAGGCACAGTTTGCTCTCGGTTAAAGTCATTTATACCATACATCTGTCAACGTTGCTCCTCTCACCTTAAAGCTATGTTTTTTTTAGAGATACAGAGTGGATACAGGCCCTTTGGCCCAACAAATCCATGCCGACCAACGATTACCCTGTACATCACAATACTGTGCTTTCTATGAGTTAGCCGGTTCTGAATCAAAACAGCCAAATCACCATCGATCCCATGAGTAATGTCCCTTGACATTAAGGGACGTCATTCATTTTATACTTTCCTCTTACAATCAACCTCCGAAAGTGCAACATCTTACACTTGCACATATTAAACCATCTGACATTTCTGTAGCTGTTCTATATTCCACAGTGCACTTTGACAACCTTCCTCACAGTCCACAACCCCAGCAACATTTAAAAAACATTTGGAAAGGTACATGGATAGAATAGGGTTAGAAGGATATGTTCCAAATGTGGGCAGGTGTGACTAATGTAGATGGGGCATGTTGGTCGGTGTGTGGAAATTGGGCTGAAGGGCCTGTTTCTGTGCTATAAGACTCTATGACTATTTATCTACATTGAACTTCAACTGTGACTTATCAACCAACACATTCATTTCACGCTGTAGCACAAGACTATTCTCCAAACCATCTGCGAACCTTTGCATCATCTGTGAAGTTACTGATTATGGCTTCTATATTCAAATCTAAATCAGTCACAGAGTCATGCAGCAGGGAAACATGACCTTTGACCCAACTTGCCCAGCCAACCAAGATGCCCATCTTTGCTAGTCACACCTGCCCTTAACCTTTTAAACCTTTCCTCCCTATGTATCGGTCAAAATGTCTTTTATATGTCATTATTGACCCAGTCACATGTGTTACAGACAGCAGAGGACCCAGCACCAATCTTTGAGGACACCATGGATTCAATCACAAAAAAAACCTTCTACCATCCCTCTTTGTCTCCTATTGCCGAGCAAAGCTTGGATCCAGTTCGCCAGATCCTGGTTCCCATGGACCCTAACCCTTTTGGACCACTCTCCCACACGTGAACTTGTGAAAGGCCCTACTGATGTCCTTGTCAATCACATCTACAACACTAGCGTTCTCAATACACCATGTTACATCTTCAAAACATTCAGTCAGGTTGGACAGACGGTATGTGCCCTTGATAAAGCCGTGATGGCTGTCACTGAATAGACAGTGTCATTCAAGTGCTCATTAATCCTGTGAGTCAGTATTTTCACCAATAACCTCCCTACTAATAACCTCCCTACTTAATAGAAACGTCAGTTATGGTCAGTGAAGGATTAAAATTCTCAGTTAACACCCCTGCAATCTCTTCCCTTGCCTGGTACAAAACCTGCGTGGCTTTCGAGATTATTCTACCTTTAAGCCTGCTAAGGCATTGACTACCTCATCTTCATTTGTTGAAACTTGCACTGGACTTTCATCTTCCCCTTCAGATATCTCCAAATTGAAGGCACATTTCTTTTGTGAATCCTGATGATTGGTTTGATAGTGTTAAACAAGTTGAGTAATAGTGGCTTCAAGTTTCCACTATATTAAAATTTTGATTTTAATGATGCCAATGAAACTAAATTGTTGAAGCAGAGCACAATTCTAAGAAATTATTGTATGGGACATCTAGCACTACTGATATTAGGGCATATTTTACAGTTAATTTGTAATCGAGTTTGTCAATCTGGGAAGCCTTGGAGTAGATTGTTTCAGCCCAACACAATGAGTTTGAAGAGCTGAAAGATTTGTCAACTGTACTTCCTTAATAAATTAGGATTTTTTCTTGGAAGTTGTAGCACAAAGTCTGATAAAAAATATACCAATAGAGTTATGTGCATGTGTATGGGTATAAGATTTTTATAAGCTTCTTCTTAAAACTTTTACTGCTGAATTTTAATTTAATTTTTAAATTAGAATAATAAGGTATTCAAATAAAAATAAATCAGCTTATCTCCTCATGCATTGTTGAATACAGCCTTGAATGGGATACAAGCATTTAATAAACACTTTTGATTACCACAGTATCTCAAAGTATTGATCTTAAAGTATTTGGAATGAAAGGTCAAGAATCAAGTATGTTTTATTGTCATATGCCCCGAAACGGAACAATTAAATTCTCACTTGCAGCAGCACATAAGGTACGTAAACATAGTAAAACCCATAATAAGGAACAACAACAAAATCCTGTATATATATTAAAAAGCAAACAGACAAATAAACAAACAATATTAGTGCAAAGTCAAAAATAATGTCCTCAAGTCTTTGTAGTTTGGAGCCTATTTGGTTGTAATGTATAAATAGCCTGATGGTTGTAGGTAAGAAGCTGCTCTTGAACCTGAATGGTACACTTTTCAGGCTTCTACACCTTCTTCCCAATGGCAGGAGTGAAATGAGAGTGTGGCCAGGGTGGTGCGGGTCTCTGATGATGCCGGCAGTATTTTTGAGGAAGTCACTTCTGTAGATCCCTTTGATGGTGGGGAGGCTCAGTACCGTGATGGACTGAACAATGTTCACTACTTTTTACAGTCTTCTCCATTCCTGGGTGTTCAAGTTGCCAAAGCAGGCCATGATGCAACCAGTCGATAGGCTCTCTACTGTACAACCTGTTGAAGTTCACAAGAGTATTTGATGACATAACAAATCTCCTCAAACTTCAAGGAGTTTGTTTTTCTTCCACATAATCTAATGATTGTTAGATTATGATGACTTGAAGGAAACTTCACAAACAGTAGAAGGGAGTGTTCTAATCTTCCCTTCAACTGGGCCATATAATATATTCAGTGCAGTTCACACATAGTTTTGATAAAGATGATATAAAGCAAATCCATGGGGTTCGGTGATTTCACACTGATTTCAGAAAGATCCAGACTGCATATCTATATTACTAAAAGTTTGATCTTGACCACTTCCTGTTTTTCTGTATATTGTTTTTTGAAAAAACGCTGCCACGTACGGCTGTGATTTTTGGCCATCTTACTCAGAGTCCTCCTCCGCTGCGCAGGACAAGAGGATTTTTCCCATCGATGAAAAATAAAAGAGTTATTAGTGTTTAAAAAATGTTGAGATTCTCTCTCCTGAAGGCCATGCCCCTTCCGGAGGGACTATAAAACCCAGATGTGTTGATTGCCGCAGTCAGACTCTGCAAGATGGGGGAGCGAGAGGGTCACGTCTCTCAGTCTGAACTGTGAATAACACTGAATACATGATTATCAAACTGTGAGTGGTTTTACTGACCTGTCAGTGCCCTTAATGTGGTTTGAAAATAAAGTTTTGAAATGCTGATGGTGTGTTGCCTTTGTTTTGGAAATGCTAAAGCTGTGTTGCCTTTGGTTTGTAAATGCTAAAGTTGTGTGCCTTTGGTTTGGAAATGCTAAAGCTGTGTTGCCTTTGGTTTGGAAATGCTAAAGCTGTGTTGCCTAATTAAAGTTGCCTTGCCTAATTAAAGTTGCCTTGCCTCCTATATAATTAAAAGTCTAACCTTGACCACTGCCTGTTTGCATTTTATATTGATTTTAGAAAATATGCTACCATGTACGGCTGTGATTTTTGACCATCTTACTCAGAGTCCCCCTCCGCTCATCAGGTGCCAAGGATTTTTCCCATCAATGACAAATAAAAGTCTTATTGATGTTTAAAAAATGTTGAGATTCTCTCTCCTGTCAATCACGCCACAAAGGCCACGCCCCTTCTTGTGGGAGTGGGGAGGGACTATAAAACCCAGAAGTATGGGCGTGGCTCAGTCTCTGCAAGATGGAGGAGGGAGAGGTCACGACTCGCTGTCTTTAGTGGCCGTGCACCCTGCTTGAAGTGGTGTGAAACTGAACTTGAATTTGGTGGCTTTGCACCCTGCTTGAAGTGGTAAGAAACTGCACTTGAATTTGATGGCCTTGCACCCTGCTTGAAATGGAATTTCAAGGAGCAGCCATGAGTCAACTGTCAGCCCACCAGCTGTGAGTGAGTCAACTGCCAGCACAACAGGCTTGAGTGAATGAGCCGACAGCCCAAGAATCCATTCGGTCCACAATGTCCATACTAGCCCTCTGGAACCCAGTCCCTTCAGCGCACAACACCGATACTAATGCTCCAGAACCCCCCCCCCCTCCCCACTGGCCACCAATATTGGAATTGATGGAGAGGTGGAATATTGCGTTAGGGGACCAGCCCTCCCGTGCGATGCTGGGACCCACCAAGTCCAACTTAGTCTAGTAAGCTTATACAATTTGAGCTGTGGTCAAGAATGAATACTCAAACAGATCTTGTGGCTCAGTGTTGCAGATTTGAATAATCGACAAAGATTCATCAACATGAATAAAGAAGAAATGGCCATTCACTTAATACAGTGGAGCTTGATTTAAAGCAAAAATCAAAAATCATAAATCACTGCAAGATTTTTTTAACAAAGTAAGGTTTCGGAAGCCTCTTGTTTCACAATGGGCAACTGTTTGAGAAAAATCCCTGGTGAATTGCCTGTGCAGATATTGTTGGCTCTATGCCTGTGATTTTATGATATATTTTTCACTTTGAAAAAAAAAGCATATTGGGCTGGTTTCCTTTTTGTGAATGTGAGTCAGCTGAAGTGTATACACAATGACTGAATGAGTTCCATTTACAATGCTCCAAACTGGTGTGCATTTTGGTTTAATTTGGTTAAACAATCATGTTCAAATATATTAGAAGGCCTCCAGCCTGATCTTGGCCTAAAATTTTTGATTTGTCTATATTTTAATAAAAATACATTTCTTCTCATCTGCAACCATTAAGTCAATGAGTGCCTGGTTTACTGCTAAGGTTCGCTTTTTTTCAGAGGGCCCCTTTAACATGTGCACAAAACTGAACAAAAGTAGAGTGAGAGGGTGATGTGTATTCTAACTATCACATTTACATGGTAATGCAGAAACACGACAAGAAAGCACATATATTCAGTCAGTAGTTGATGTGTAGAGGGACATAAAGGAATCCATAGCTCCCTGAATGTGGCAACACAGGTGGATGGAAGGTTAAAGAAAGGCATATGGTATGTTTGCCTTCATTGGCCGAAGCATTGAGTATTAAGGCAGGAACTCATGTTACATCTATATAAAACTTGAGTTACTCCATATTTAGAGTATTGTGTGCAGTTATGGTTGCCCAATGACAGGAACGATGAGGTGGCTTTGGACAGGACGCACAAGAGATTTACTAGAATGCTGCCTGGATTAGAGGGCATTAGCTACGAGGAGAAGTTAGACAAACTTGAATTACGTTCACTAGAGCATTGGAATTTGAGGGGAGACCTGATAGAAGTATATAACACTATGAGATGCATGGATACAGACAACAGTCAGAACATTTTTCCCCAAAGTGGAAATGTTGAAGATTGGAGGGCACAGGGTTGTCAGAGGTGTGGGGCGACATTTTTACACAGAGTAGTGATGATTGAAACACACTGCCAGGGGTTGTAGTAGAAGCAGATATGGAAGTGGTGTTTATGATTCTTTTAGACAAATACATGGATATGGAAGGAATGGAGGGTTATGGATCACATGCAGGTAGAGGAGATTAGTTTGATGGCCTAGACATTGCGGGGCAACGAGCCTGTTCTTCTGCTCCATTCTATGTTTCTGTCTCAAACACTGAATATGAAAAACATACAATGGAATCTTGCAATCCACATACAAATAAAATGTATGGAAATTTAATAAAAGAGAAATAGTGGTGGTGTGCGTCATAATATTTTGGGTATTGTCACTTAATGGATTTCATTTTGACCTCTGAGTTAGAAGGTCAGGTGTGCATTACCCACTTCAGGAACTTGAACAAGTGAGTCTGGTTGAATCCCCCGGTACCAGGGCTAAGAACCTACTTCCTGACACTCCACATTACAAAAATGACAATATTTCACAAAGTACTTAATTAAATGTAAAATTCATATAGCATCCTGATCAAATTCAGTTGTATAGGGCTCTGGTGAGTCCGCATCTGGAGTATTGTGTACAGTTTTGGTCTCCTAATTTGAGGAAGGACATCCTTGTGATTGAGGCAGTGCAGCATAGGTTCATGAGATTGATCCCTGGGATGGCGGGACTGTCATATGAGGAAAGATTGAAAAGACTAGGCTTGTATTCACTGGAGTTTAGAAGATGAGGGGGATATTATAGAAATATATACAATTATAAAAGGACTGGACAAGCTAGATGCAGGAAAAATGTTCCCAATGTTGGGTGAGTCCAGAACCTGGGGCCACAGTCTTAGAATAAAGGGGAGGTCATTTAAGACTGAGGTGAGAAAAAAACTTTTTTACCCAGAGAGTTGTGAATTTATGGAATTCCCTGCCACAGAGGGCAGTGGAGGCCAAATCACTGGATGGATTTAAGAGAGAGTTGGATAGAGCTCTAGGGGCTAGTGGAGTCAAGGGATATGAGGAGAAGGCAGGCACGGGTTATTGATAGTGGACGATCAGCCATGATCATAATGAATGGTGGTGCTGTCTCGAAGGGTCGAATGGCCTCCTCCTGCAACTATTTTCTATGTTTCTATGTTTCTATAAATGATGGATGCCAAAATGATGTATTTTTAAAATATAAATTTCCTTTGCTTCCTTTATCACTTTTGCATCAGAACCATTAGTTTTGTCTTTGAACCAAGATGAGTAACATCTACCAGAGGTTACCAGAGCTGCCATTGAATCAAGTAAATAATTAAATGCTTTCTCTAAATCAGGACAATGTTTTGATTAGGAGGAGAGCAGGGCACAAAATATTGATGATTGGAAAAATTGCCCACTTCCTATACTTTTCCATTAAATTGCTATGGGTCTAATTTTTGGAAAGTGACACTTCAGAGCAAAAAGCAGTTGAAATGTGTAGGAAGGAACTGCAAATGCTGGAATAAACTAAAGATAGACACAAAAAGCTGGAGTAGCTCAGACGGCATCTCTGGAGAAAAGGAATAGGCGACTTTTCGGGACGAGACCTTCAGACTGAGTAGCAGTCGACATCTAAATCCTTGTAACACCATTAAAATTCTTCAGACTTTTACCTAAATATGCAACGGAATTATTTTTTTATGCGTCCCTTTCGCGAACAGTTAGTGTCGGCGGCCTGAAGGGCTTGTTATTGTTGTCGCCGTTTGTTTGTGTGTTTTAATTCATTTTCTCTCTCTCTCTGTTGCCGCTCTCCCATCCCCAGAACGTTTATTTGAAATACAAGCAGAGGAGATGGAAGATGACGCGCCTGTTATTTATGGGCTTGAATTCCAGGTAGGCAGAGGTTTGGGGGCGTTAAGGACGACACCCACAAGTGAAGGTGGTTCCTGGTCGGCGAGGCCGGAGCCAGCAGTTTGGGACAAAGATCCTATAGCAATCCTCGCAATAGGATCTTTGGTTTGGGGTTGACCTCATGTTGGTGTCGAGGTGAATGTGCCCCGTAATAAGCTGATGTGCCTCTCATTGCCACACTGGTGACCACCGCGCTTCGTTGGCTGTAAAACCCTTCTTTAGCCAAGGACGTGATGTAAAGTCTTTAATAACAACCCGTCCATTTAAACGATGCAAATGCACTGCAATAGAAGTTGTTGTGTCTCCATAGGACACCGAGCCAAAGCTCAAGTCAGAAGAAGGGTCTCGACCCAAAACATCACCTATTCCTTTTATCCAGAGATGCTGCCTGACCCACTGAGTTACTCCAGCATTGTGTGTCTATCTTCGGTGTAAACCAGCTTCTGCAGTTCCTTACCCTACGAAACTCTGACTGTTTCATTGAAACATAGAAAATAGGTGCAGGAGGAGGCCATTCGGCCCTTCGAGCCAGCACTGCCATTCAATGTGATCATGGCTGATCGTCCCCAATCAATAACCCGTTCCTGCCTTCTCCCCATATCTCCTGTCTCCACTAGCCCTTAGAGCTCTATCTAACAAAGATCCTATAGCGGAGCAAGATAGACCACTCCTTCTAAATGCCACGGGCTGACGTGTAGTACGCAACGGAGTGGAACGTGGGCCTTTTTTTCATCCATTTCAGTAACCCCACCCAACTCATAATCAATGTTGCAGGGTAACAGTTTGTGTTAATAAAATATAATTCTGAAATTGGGAGAAGATTTTTACCAAAGACCTTTTATTTTTACGAGGAGGTTTTTACGTAACTGGCTTCCGTCTCCGCACTACTATCTTTCCTCCGCTATGGGATCTTTGGTGCGGAGACGGAAGCCGGTTACGGAAATGGGGCCGAATATTACCCATGAATCTGCCCATGACCGTACTACGTCTTTTTCGTCGAGTGATCTATCTTGCTTACTATAGGATATTTGCTATCTAACTCTCTCTTAAATCCATCCAGTGATTTGGACTCAACTGCCCTGTGTCAGGGAGGGCAATATACAGATCGATATACAGAACCCAGAGCAAGAGTGTTATAGCCCGTTTCCTGTTCCCTCAGGCAAACAACTAAAACAATTTAATGAAAATTTATCGCAGATGCTGGTTTGTACCAAAGATAGACACAAAACGCTGGAGTAACTCAGGGTGTCAGGTAGCAAATCTGGAGAACAGGTAGCAAATCTGGAAAAATTCGCAAGTACGACCAGACTATTCGCTGATGATTGTTTGCTGTACCGTCCAATTAAGTCAGCTGATGATGAAGATGCTCTCCAAAAGGATCTTGATACTATGGTTGAGTGGTCACAACAATGGGGCATTCAGTTCAACCCTTCCAAATGTGAAACCATGCAGGTCACCAGAAAGAGGAATCCAGGCGTCACATCTTACAACATACTTGGTGTCACCCTTGAAGAATCCAAACAAACCATGTATCTTGGCATCAAATTGCAGAATGATCTCCGTTGGAATGGTCAGACTCATCATGTAACAGTGAAAGCAACAGGTGTTCTAAACTTCCTGAGGCGCAACTTCCATCATTGTTCAGCTTCTGTCAAGGAGAAGCTATATTTCACCCTCATTAGCCCTCATCTGGACTACACAGTTGCAGCTTGGGACCCATACACAGATAAAAACATTTCATCCATCGAACGTGTCCAAAGACAGTCCGCTCTATTTGTTACTAACACCTACGAGAGAGAAGCGAGTGTCACCAAACTTCTGAATTCTTTGGGGTGGAACCCTCTCCAAGACAGACGTGAAGCTCACCATTTGACCTGTTTTTACAAAATGTTAAATGGTCAGCTAGACATAGATCACAAGACCTACACCAACCCCAAACCAATTAGGAGCTGACGAGGGCATTCGATCCAATTTGTGGTCCCAGCCACAAAGACAGACGTGTACAGCAATTTGTTCTTTCCACGCACTATTAAAGCATGGAATAATCTCCACCAAGCCACGGTTGCCCAGCCAGATGCAACTAAATTTAAAGTGGCACTTTCTTCCCAATAACCCTCTCTGGCTAAACACCTCCCTTCACCACCTCCAGTTTAAATTCCAGTTGGAATATATTGGAGGACCAAGTAACCAAGAACCAAGAACCAAGACTGCAGGCTACAAAATAGGCCTATCAGGCCAATGTACAATTTTTGCATTTCTGTTATTCTTGGTTGGCTGGAAAAGACAACAGTTATGTTAATGTGTAAAATAAATCAGTAAGATGTGAAATAATTTTGCATCTTAAAAACCTACTGCTGAAATGGATCAAAATTGATTTGTAATGGTAAATGATTTATTTGCAAAAATAAGAGCTTTATTTTAGAGTAAAAACCATTCAACTAATGTTAGTAATTAACATCCGACATTCACAAAAGCTCTCAAGGATACCTAAATATATATTTGATGTTAGCTGTTTATTTTTAGATGACTGAAGTTTATCCAAAAATGAACTTGAATGTCACCATTTACTGAAAATATAGTGAAAATCCTCTTTGTCAAAAAACAACATAAGCCTAAATTTAGGTTGAATTTCAATGGAATCATCAAGGTGAAAATACCACTGAGGAACTATTTATGGATACACTTTATATACTTATTTATGTGTGTATATATATATATTCAATGGTATATGGACACACTGATCTGTTCTGTATTTATTTATGCCTGCAATATTCTGTCGTGCTGAAGCAAAGCGAGAATTTCATTGTCCGATCTGGGACACATGGCAATAAACTCTCTTGAATCTTGAATCTTGAACTTAGAATTAGGCACTGAGCATCAGAAGGAATAATACCAGAAATGAAAGAGTTTTGTTTCCAAAATAGGAAGAATGCAGAGGCAATGAAGAGGATGCAGAGAAGATTTACAATGATGTTACCAGAAATGCAGCTCTATGCAGGCCTTTGGTTAGACTGCATTTGGAATAATGCGTGTAGTTCTGATTGCCCCATTACAGGAAAGTTGTGGAGGCTTTGGAGAAGACACCGAGGAGGTTTAACAGAATATAGCTTGGGTTATAGGGTTTCAGCTACAAGAAGAGGATGGATAGACTTGGATTGTTTTCTCTGGAATGTTGGAGGTTGAGGGGAGACTTGATAGAAGTATTTAAAATTATGAGAGGCATAAATAGGGTAGATATTCAGAACCTATTTCCCAGGGTGGAAATATCTTACAAAGGAGGGCATAGCTATAAAGTGAGAGGGGTAAAGTTTAACGGAGATGTGGGGGGAAACGTTTTACACAGAGAGTAGTGGGGGCCTGGAACGTCATGCCTGGTGCTGGAGGCAGATACAATAGAGGCACTTAAGAGGCTTTTAGATAGACACATGGAAGTGCAGGGAACAGAGGGATATTGATCTTGTACAGGTAGATGAGATCAGTTTGGCACAAACATTGTAGGTGAAAGGCCCATTTCCTATGCTGTACTGTTCTGTGTTCTATGTTCTGAGTTTGAAATGTGAGTGTATACATGTCAGGAAAGGATGAATAGACAGGGTCTCTTCTCTTGACAAATGAAGACAGAGGGCTATGTGATAGAATAAGAATTATGCAACATTTCCTGGTGGAATATTGAGAAAATATTTCAATTTGTGGGGAGCCACAGAGTGAATATCAATGTAAGAAAGACACATGCCAAGTCGTAGAATCATAGAGTTTACATAATAGACTCTTTCCTGTGGTAGAAAGTTCACATTGTCACCTCACTTTGAGTAATGAAGCTTCTTCACAGTTCTCTATTGAATATCTTGGTGACTATCTTATATTGACAGTCTTTGTGCTGTTTAGCTTTTCATATATTCTCTTAAATGCAACCTGCAGGGCAAATAATCTCAGAGTTCCAGATCTAAAAAGATCTGGAAATTCCACATACTGTAAATGGACACAAAATTACTTTGTGTCTATCCTTGGTATAAACCACCATCTACACTTCCTTATTTCTACTAACAAATGTTGCTTATTAAAGGTAATGATCAACCAACTGGAGGGAGTAGTGGTGTGACAGGGTACTAGGAGTTAATTTTAGATACATTCACATTCATGGATGCCACAATAACTTAAACTTAAGAAGTAGCATATCATTGTGAGATATCCCGACATTGTTTCTGTATATTTATATGCAACACATGTATTTGAACTAACTATGATTATTAGTAAAGGACATGGTCTTGAGATTGTTAGGGTTCTCTTCTACAATCTTGGTGAATAATCCTGGTCAGGATTTCCTTGATACACAGTAATGCTCCCAAAGTGAATTAGTCCTCAATTAGAGGATCCATTCGAAATGCCAAAAGCATGATTCCAGTATTCTGGAAACAGTATGTTTCAGCATGACTTTCCAGATTAGTCATTTACTGGTTGCAACAAGAATAGATATGAGAGAGTGTTATGACCCCCGAAGGCTGGTTCCTCAGAGTCGTGTAACAAATCAAAACCAGGGTCAAGTTTAGATTTATAAAACAGTCTTTAATTTTGTAACACTAAAACAAAACCCAAACCTGATTTTTAAGAACACGGTCAGGGACCAGAATTGACTATCAAATAATATATAAGTGTGCTCCAGCCAGCCTCTCAATGGGCCATCGGACTGAAGGCTCTAATCCTGCCTATAAAGCCCTAACCCTGCAACCAAAATACCCGAAAACTCTCAGGTCATCCCTTCCGTCCCAATACAACATTAATTTACAAAAGTATGCGACAAACATACAAAGTGCTGTGCCATACGGCCAGGCCTCCTGCAGCTCAGACCAGGCACCTCTTCCTCCAGGGATCTATCACGAAGAGAAAGAATTCTGGGAGCTCCTGCCTTTTAAGCTCCCGATGAGTCACCTGACGTAGGTTGGCCAATCAGGTACAGAAGCTCTTAACCCCTTGATTCCTGGTTCCCAGCCACGGCCTGCAGAGAAACGGAAAGGTAAGTACACAGCATTCATTGGGGGGAGTACCTAACACCCCCACCCAAAGATACTGAATAAGCTTCTGAAGAAATTATTCAGTCCTAAAATTCTACTGGCCCAACAAGGCGTCAGCCAAGATATTATCCTTGCCCCTGATGTGCCTGAACTGGAGGTTGTATTCTTGGAGATGCCAACTCCAGCTCATTAACCTCCGGTTTTTATTCTTCATGTTCTGCAAAAAAACCAAAGGGTTATGATCCGTGAATACGATGACAGGAACATTCGAGGAGCCCACATAAACCTCGAAATGACTCAGCGACAATAACACAGCAAGGGTTTAGAAACATAGAAACATAGAAAATAGGTGCAGGAGTAGGCCATTCGGCCCTTCGAGCCTGCACCGCCATTCAATGTGATCATGGCTGATCATCCAACTCAGTATCCCGTACCTGCCTTCTCTCCATACCCCCTGATCCCTTTAGCCACAAGTGCCACATCTAACGCCCTCTTAAATATAGCCAATGAACTGGCCTCAACTACCTTCTGTGGCAGAGAATTCCAGAGACTCACCACTCTCTGTGTAAAGAATGTTTTCCTCATTTCGGTCCTAAAGGAATTCCCCCTTATCCTTAGACTGTGACCCCTTGTTCTGGACTCCCCCAACATCGGGAACAATCTTCCAGCATCTAGCTTGTCCAACCCCTTAAGAATTTTGTAGGTTTCTATAAGATCCCCCCTCAATCTTCTAAATTCCATCGAGTACAAACCGAGTCTATCCAATCTTTCCTCATATGAAAGTCCTGACATCCCAGGAATCAGTCTGGTGAATCTTCTCTGTACCCCCTCTATGGCAAGGATGTCTTTCCTCAGATTTGGAGACCAAAACTGTACGCAGTACTCCAGGTGTGGCCTCACCAAAACCCTGTACAACTGCAGTAGAACCTCCCTGCTCCTATACTCAAATCCTTTCGCTATGAATGCTAACATACCATTTGCTTTCTCAATGGTGGAGTACCACCTCTGATGGGGATTAAACTTCTTAGAGAAATACGAAACTGGATGCCCCACCCCATCTGAATCATCCTGTATAAGAACCCCACCAAACCCACGATCGCTAGTATCCACTGCCAGCTTAAATGGATGCTCAAAATCAGGTGCCGCAAGCACAGGTGCGCGCACCAGAAGACCTTTAGTATGATCAAAGGCTTGTTGACACTCAGCGGACCACACAAAAGCTAATTTCGGACTCAGCAAATCCGTAAAAGGAGCAGCCACTGCAGAGAGGTTTGGACAGAACCCCCTATAGTACCCAACCATAGCTAGATACCTACGGAGTTCAGTCCTAGATGTTAGAACAGGAAATGCGACAATATGTCCCACCTTGTCCTCGAGAGCGCAAACCTGACCGCGGCCCACCATCTTACCCAGATACGTCACTGTGGCCTGGCCAAACTCACACTTCCCCAGATTGATCGTTAGGTTTGCCTCCACTAGATGACAAAATACCTCCTTCAGATGACTGATGTGTTCGATCCAAGACCTGGAGCACACAACCAAATCATCAAGGTATGCTTCACAGAAGGACAAACCAGACAATACCATGTTCACTAGCCATAGGAAAGTTACCGGTGCATTGCGCATTCCAAATGCCATCACCGTGTACTGAAGAAAGTTATCAGGCGTAACGAATGCTGAGATCTCCCTCGCCCGCCTAGTCAAAGGAACTTGCCAATACCCTTTTAGCAAGTCCAACTTAGACACAAAGGATGCACTTCCCACATGATCCACGCAATCCTCCATCCATGGAAGAGGATAGCAATCCGGTTTAGTTACAGCATGCACCTTCCGAAAGTCCGTGCAAAACCTGTCCTCCCTTCAAATCCTTCGTAGCCAGTAGACACGGAGATCTCCACGGACTACAACTAGGTTCAGCAATTGCATGCTGCAGCATATAGTCAACCTGACCTCTTAGGCAATGACACTTGTCAGGATTGACCCGATACGGATGATGTTTAATTGGTGCAACACCGGCCACGTCAATGTCATGCTGCAGCACAGACGTCTGAGAAGGCACATCCGAGAACAGTGACCGATTTGACCCCACCAAAGCAAGCAGATCATCCCGCTGACTCTCAGACAAATGAGACAACCGCAAGGGAAGCGACTCCAAAGCTTCAGAGTTGCACAGCTTTCCCTGCGTCACTGCCACAGCCAAATGTGCCTCACCCACATCACCACCCGTGTCAGGGAGCAGCACTGCTACAGCCAAAACTGGCTTAGACAAAACCAAAGGACACAGCTCCTCCCCATCAACCCGTACATGCTCCTGCTCATGGTACTGCTACAGCATGTTGACATGACAGAGCTGAGTCTTACACCTCCGATCAGGGGTACCAATAACGTAATCCCTTGCACCAACCTTCTTAACCACCTGATAGGAACCACTATACCGAGCCTGCAGACTGGAACCAGGAATAGGCAACAACACCAGGACCTTGTCACCTGGAGAAAAATTCCTACTTGAAGCCTTCCTGTCGAACCAGCCCTTCATCCTAGACTGAGTTTACCCATTGCCAGTTCGCATGCCCTCCGCAGTCTAGACCTAAAAGTACAGACGTGGTCTAAAATATTATGTTTTGAATTCTCCTACAACCATTTCTCCTTCAGGACCCTCAACAGGCCACGAACCGTATGCGCGAACACCAGGTCAGCAGGACTGAACCTTAAAGACTCCTGCATGATCCCATGCACCGCAAACATAGCTAGATGAACCCCCTCATCCCAGTCTTTTTCAAACTCCAGGCAGTAAGTCCTCAACATAGATTTCAAAGTCTGGTGAAAGCGCTGAGAGCTTCCTGGCTCTCAGGATGATACGCACTGGAGTGACAATGCTCAATATCCAACAACTTCATTACCTGACCAAAAACCTTTGACATGAAGTTGGAACCTTCGTCGCTCTGCACCACCTTGTGCAAACCGAGCAACGAAAAAACTTAGTGAGAGACTTCACAATGGCAGGGGCAGTAATGTTACGCAAAGGGACCACCTCCGGAAAGCGGGTAGACGCACACATAATAGTCAATAAAAACTTATTGCCCACCCTTGTCCGAGGTAGAGGATCCACACAATCAACTAGAATCCGTTCAAACGGCTCCCCGACCACAAGGATTGGGTATAAAGGCGCAGGAACAATTCATTGGTTCGGCTTTCCTGCCACCTGGCAAATGTGGCAACACCTACAGTGCTGCTTCACGTCCTTTTTCAACCCTGGCCAAAAAATTCCGTAAGATACGGTCATAAGTCTTATTGACCCCCAAATGTCCACCCAGAGGTCCATCATGAGCCAAACTGAGTATCTTGTCCCTATACCAACGAGGTATCACAATCTGATCAACCACGCTCCAATCATCATGCCCTGACATATCCAAGGGAGACCACTTTCGCATCAGTAAGCCATTCCTCAGAAAATACCCCTTTGCTGTGGTATCCATATCCCCCTCAGGCACCGCGCAGTTGAACAAATCCAACAAACCTGGATCACTCTTTTGCTTCTCAACGAGCCGGTCACGTGACAGCGACACCGGCACATTTTCAGACATGACCCCATCTTGAGATGTAGAGACACCCTTCACAACACAGAACCCATCATCCTGATCCCCACAAATGCTCTCACTCAGGTCCACTACATCTTCAAACTTTGCCTGGCTCTTAGCCATAGCCCTCGTGACAGCACAAGCTGCGAAGACCTTTCGATGCTGCATAGCCAATCTATCAGGACTCTGCACCACCAGGACAGCCATCACCTCAGGAGTAATGAAAACTCTACCTCCTGCCAAGTCATTCCACAAAATCGCAGATACTCCCGCAACGGGAAAACACGGCCTGAAACCAACTCAGACTCGAGAATCCTACAACAGAGACACTGGACCCAACCGATGACTCCCCAGAAAATGGCAGTACACTATCCAATATCCAAAAAAAAGAGAGCAAACGGGGAATTACAGACCAGTTAGTCTTACATCAGTAGTGGGGAAACTGCTAGAGTCAGTTATTAAAGATGGGATAGCAGCACATTTGGAAAGTGGTGAAATAATTGGACAAAGTCAGCATGGATTTACGAAAGGTAAATCTTGTCTGACGAATCTTGTGGAATTTTTCGAGGATGTAACTAGTAGCGTGGATAAGGGAGAACCAGTGGATGTGGTGTATCTGGACTTCCAGAAGGCTTTCGACAAGGTCCGACATAAGAGATTAGTATGCAAACTTAATGCATATGGCATTGGGGGTTCAGTATTGATGTGGTTAGAGAACTGGCTGGCAAACAGGAAGCAAAGAGTAGGAGTAAACGCGTCCTTTTCACAATGGCAGGCAATGACTAGTGGGGTACTGCAATGCTCAGTGCTGGGACCCCAGCTATTTACAATATATATTAATGATCTGGATGAGGGAATTGAAGGCAATATCTCCAAGTTTGCGGATGACACTAAGCTGGGGGGCAGTGTTAGCTGTGAGGAGGTTGCTAGGAGACTGCAAGGTGACTTAGATAGGCTGGGTGAGTGGGCCAATGTCTAGAGAAACAAAACCTTTCGTGATGAACGCAGAACAATTACTACACTCATCAGATGCAGACATCCCAGGAACCATAGGTGTTTTTTGTGTACCAACCAAAACCACAGGCTTTGCATTTTTCTTGAGTAGGACGGGACACGACCTTACGATGTGCCCGCTCTCTTTACAATAGTAGCACACAGGACTTTCCTTAGTCCTGAGACCTCCGTCAACCTTATCAGCTCAGACCTGCCCCTATATCACTGTGCTGACACTTGCAGGCACAGAAACAGCTTTGACACTGCCACCAGCGACAGCACCACGATTAACCGGCTGTGCACCAAAACTATTGGATCGTCCAACAAACTCAGTTTTATGAGCCAATACATACTCATCTGCTAACACCACAGCCTTAGACACCTGTCACCTTCTGCTCTATAAGGTAAGTAGCAACCCTCTCAGGGAGACAGTTCTTAAAGTCTTCCATAATCATCAAGGCCCACAGCAGCTTAAAATCTGTCACTCCTTGAGAAGCGCACCACCTGTCAAAAAGTGCCTCCTTCTCCCAAGCAAACTCCACATAAGTCTGATTATCAAACTTCCTAAAGCGCTGGAACGCCGGTACGCCTCTGGAACGAATTCCTAAGCCCTTAATACCGTAGACTTCACACACTCATAATCCAGACTGTTTTCAAGAGATAAAGACCAGTACACCTTCCGTGCTTTACCCACAAGGACACACTGCAAGAGCAAGGCCCACATGTCCTTAGGCCACTTAAAGGACAAAGCCACCCGTTCAAACACTGCAAAATACTTGTCCACATCCTTCTCATTAAACGGGGGAACCAGGCGGATGTTCTTGCTCATATCAAACTCCCTTTCCCCAGAAGGAACTCGGGAAGCATTCAATTCCTTTTCCCGCAGTTCAAAGCGTTTCATTTCAAGCTCTCCTTGGATCATGACCTCTCTCTCTCTCTCAAGTCCCTCTCCTCCTTTTTCATTTCAAGCTCTTTCTCTCTTAAGGCTAACTCCTTCAATTGAATGATGCCCCCCATTTTCTGCCCAGGCTGTGTAGAAGCTAGAGGACTTTCTTCCTCAGCAGGCAATACCCCACTCCTCTTCAACTCAGACCATAACGCCGACTTTATAGCCTGTTTCCTCGAATGCTTATCAACAGACACCTGATAGCTGTCTGCCAGCACTAACAACTGCTCCTACGTACATTTGTCAAACAACTCCTGACTAGGAGCGTCGATAAAGTTATTCACTTTAAACTCCATATCGAATGTCAGGACCAAAGCACCAGCCAACCCATGGGCACAAATGTTACCACAATTGGATGGGAAAAAAAATCCCCTCACAACACAGACTTCCTCAGCCACCAAAAGCCTACCAAAAAAAACCCCAAACTGTCTAGGATCCTCAAAGCTTAGGACGAGCCCCCATTTTGTTACGACTCCCGAAGGCTGGTTCCTCAGAGTCGCGTAACAAATCAAAACCAGGGTCAAGTTTAGATAAAAAAAACAGTCTTTAATTTTGTAACACTCAAACAAAACCCAAACCTGATTTTTAAGAACATGGTCAGGGACCAGAATCGGCTATCAAATAATAGATAAGTGTGTTCTAGCCAGCCTCTCAATGGGCCGTCGGACTGAAGACTCTAATCCTACCTATATAGCCCTAACCCTGCAACCAAAATACCCGAAGACTCTCAGGTCATCCCTTCCATTCCAATACAACATTAATTTACAAAAGTATGCGACAAACATACCAAGTGCTGTGCCGTGCGGCCAGGCCTCCTGCAGCTCAGACCAGGATATATCATGAAGAGAGAGAGAATTCTGGGAGCTCCTGCCTTTTAAGCTCCCGATGAGTCAACTGACGTAGCTTGGCCAATCGGGTACAGAAGCTCTTAACCCCTTGATTCCTGGTTCCCAGCCACGGCCTGCAGAGAAAAAGAAATGTAACACAGCATTCACCAGGCGGGTGCGGGGGTGGGGGGGGGGGGGGGGGGGGTGGGGTAGAGTACCTAACAAAGAGAAGCCCAAATCTAGAAATGAGCAGGACCAGCATTTAAAAAGTTTGCAATCAAGATAGTTCCGAAAGGATGGCTAATCTGACATAATCCCTGGAAAGCTGCTCACATCTTTGGAAGAGGGTGATATGAGATGCAGAAAACTGGGGGAGGGAAATGTCATTGATTTGCCTCCAGTATAATTTACATTTCTTAACAATAAATAGTCCCTTCAATTCAAACAAAGCAGACATAAATAACTGAAATGTGTGGAAATATCCTCAGTTTGGAGCTAAATTATGAGGTGTTTGTTAGTTGCTGTCATGGTAGACCAATTTGAACTTGACCTTCATGACAGGAGCAATGTTAATATAAGTAAAATCCTCAGAGAAAACTAGTTAAAACGATTCAACTGGTTAATTGAAATAGGTGTGTGTATTTGGGACAAACTAAACCTAATCATATATAAGAATGAATTGCAGATAGACACAGAGATAGACACAGACTGTTGGAGCAACTCAGAAAAAGGAACAGATGACATTTCAATTACATTTCTTTGAAGAAGGGTTCCAACCTGAAACATCACCTGTTCCTTTTCTCCAGAGATGCTAAATTGCTCCTGCACTTTATGTCTAAAACCAAAACATTGTCCTTTTTAGACCAATAACAGAAAGAATAAACAAACTGTATAATGCCTTTTACATCACCTTCAGGAGATTCTTAAGCATATTACGGTCAATTAAGTACTTTTGAAACAATCACTCTTTTACAACCAGCATCTGCAATTCCTTCTCCGACAGTGATCGCAACTTCTACTGCAATGTGGATGGCCGTTGGCTCGCCAGAAGCTCATCCACCCTTTGACAGGTCCTATTTTTGGTCCAGCTGGGGGTCCACAGCCCCCTCCTCACCTGGCAAAGCAGATGGGGCAGACGGTTTAGTCGCCGCCTATCTGACCATGGAGCAGGTAGCACGGGATTACATGGCACCCATGGCGGGGGAACTCCGCCCGACCTGACCTGATGTGTCCATCTTCAGTAAATATCACCATCTGTAGTTCCTTTCTGCACTATTGCTTGCTTGTTCATTCTGGTTGGATTTTTCCTTGAAGTGATAAGTACAAGTTTGTATTATCAGCAATTAGATGGGGAGAAAATGTGATAAAAAATGAGACATATATATATAAAAGCAGATGCCACAAAATTCCCAGTTACAACCAGATCTGACCCAATAAATTCCATTCCCAAACTTCACTGAACTCTGCTTTAAAACCTTCTCTTCAAACCCCACTACTGAACTGCTGATAAGCCATTCTAATCTCCCCCCTTCAATGTTTATTTTCAATGCATTACTCAAAGAAGCATGTTGATACTGTTTAATATTATATGTACTGCAAAAATGTTAGTTCATCCATTAAACCAGCTTTTTGTGAAACAAATGTCTGATCGTATTTTGATTTTGAATTTTGATATTGTGAATCAGTGCTTTCTATATTTTTTTATTGCTTGCCTGAAGGAAACAAGGAAGGATGTGTTGAAGAGGGTGACTCACCAGAATATTGCCTGGGTTAGAATGTTTCAGTAATGAGGAAAGACTCTATAGCCTGGTGTTGTTTGCTTTGGAGGAAGCTATGGGAGTCCTGTAAGAATTCCACTAAACTGTGGGAGGCATAAATATGATAAATAATAAGATACTTTCCTACAATAGTAAGAACCTTTCGGATCAGGACCCTTCTTCAGACTGAGTCAGGGGAGAGGGAGATACAGAAGGGAGATACAGAGATAAGGAGGTGTAAGGTGTGAAAATGAGACAAAGGGGATGTAGATCAAGGAAAATGTTGAAGAGATCATTGATACATAGGAGAAGGTAACAACAATACAAACAGAGGTAAAATGTAAACAATGACAGTCAGACTAGTCAGAAAACTGGAAAGGGGAGGGATGGAGAGAGAAGGAAGGCAAGGGTTACTTGAAGTTCGAGAAGTCAATATTCATACTGCTGGGGTGTAAGCTACCCAAGCAACGTATGAGGTGTTGTTCCTCCAATTTCCGCTGA
Source organism: Raja brachyura (assembly GCA_963514005.1). Next base: position 92,950,435 of record OY740785.1, on the reverse strand, counting down.
GCCTCACTCTGACAATGGAGGAGGCCCAGAACAGAAAGATCAGTGTGGGAATGGGAGGGGGAGTTAAAGTGTTTGGCAACTGGGAGTTCAGGTAGGTTTAGGTGGACTGAGCGGAAGTGTTCAGCGAAACGATCGTCGAGCTTACGCTTGGTCTCACTAATATATACAGTGGCTTGCAAAGGTTTTCATACCCTTGAACTTTTCCACATTTTGTCACATTACAACCACAAATGTAAATGTATTTTATTGGGATTTTATGTGATAGACCAACACAAAGTGGTGCATAATTGTGAAGCGGAAGGAAAATGATACATGGTTTCCAAATGTTATTACAAATAAAAACCTCAAAAGTGTGGCGTGCAAAAGTATTCAGCCCCCCTAAGTCAATACTTTGTAGAACCACCTTTCGCTGCAATTACAGCTGTAAGTCTTTTGGGGTATGTCTCTACCAGCTTTGCACATCTAGAGACTGAATGTTTTGCCCATTCTTCTTTGCAAAATAGCTCATGCTCAATCAGATTGGATGGAGAGCGTCTGTGAACAGCGATTTTCAAATCTTGCCAGAGATTCTCAATTTAATTTAGGTCTGGACTTTGACTGGGCCATTCTAACACGTGAATATGCTTTGATCAAAGCCATTCCATTGTAGCTCTGGCTGTATGTTTAGGGTCGTTGTCCTGCAGGAAGGTGAACCTCCGCCCCAGTCTCAAGTCTTTTGCATACTCTAACAGGTTTTCTTCCAAGATTGCCCTGTATTTGACTCCATCCATCTTCCCATCAACTCTGGCCAGCTTCCCTGTCCCTGCTGAAGAAAAGCATCCCCATAGCATGATGCTGCCACCACCATGTTTCACAGTGGGGATGGTGTGTTCAGGGTGAAGTGCAGTGTTAGTTTTCCGCCACACATAGCATTTTGCATTTAGGCCAAAAACTTCAATTTTGGTCTCATCAGACCAGAGTACCTTCCTCCACATGTTTGCTGTGTCCCCCACATGGCTTGTGGCAAATTGCAAACAGGGCTTCTTATGGCTTTATTTCAACAATGACTTTTTTGCTTGCCACTCTTCCATAAAGGCCCGATTTGTGGAGTGCATGACTAATAGTTGGCCTGTGGACAGATTCTCCCACCTGAGCTGTGGATCTCTGCAGCTCCTCCAGAGTTACCATGGGCCTCTTGGCTGCTTCTCTGATCAATGCTCTCCTTGCCTGTCAGTTTAGGTGGACGGCCATGTCTTGGTAGGTTTGCAGTTGTGCCATAATCTTTCCATTTTCGGATGATGGATTGAACTGTGCTCCATGAGATGTTCAAAGCTTGGGATATTTTTTTATAACCTAACCCTGCTTTAAACGTCTCCACAACTTTATCCCTGACCTGTGTGGCATGTTCCTTGGGCTTCATGATGCTGTTTGTTCACTAATGATCTCTAACAAACCTCTGAGGCCTTCACAGAACAGCTATTTTTATACTGAGATTAGATTACACACAAGTGGACTCTAATTACTAATTAGGGTACTTCTGAAGGTAATTGGTTGCACTGGATTTTATTTAGGGGTATCAGAGTAAAGGGGCATGAATACTTTTGCACGCCACACTTTTCAGTTTTTTATTTGTAAAAGAAATTTGAAAACCATGTATAATTTTCCTTCCACTTCACAATGATGCGCCACTTTGTGTTGGTCTATCACATAAAAACCCAATAAAATACGTTTGTGGTTGTAACATGACAAAATGTAGAAACGTTCAAGGGGTATGAAAACCTTTGCAAGCCACTGCAGTACTCCACACCTGGAACAGCGGAGACAGTGGATGAGGTTGGAGGAGGTACGAGTGTAACTCTGTCTCACCTGGAAAGACTGTCAGGATTCTTGGACGGAGTCGAGGGGGGAGGTGTGTCTAGAAACGTGTTGTGCTGCTGCAAGTAACATTTTGTTTGTTCCACAGTTAAACACTCTTTACTCTTGGCTCGTGAAATCAAAGAGACTGATAAATGCGTTTGAAAGACAGTCTCCAAATGTATTCACAATTCTTCCCTGCAGCAAATAAATTTTGGTTAAGAGAAAAACAAAATGATAAAAGCTCTTCATTGTAGCAAACATTTATTAACTGAATGGAGACACAAGGAACTGCAGCTGCTGGAATATTGGACAAAACACAAAAATGCTGGAGGAAGTCAGCGAGCCCGTGGAGGATATCACAGATGCTGTCTGACCTATGTTTCTCTAGAACTTTGTGTTTTGTTAACTCAATATTGTTTGACTTTGAATCAAAGGTGAGAAGTTCCACAAATGTTGGCACTATTGTCGCACACATCCAAATAGAAGTGGTTTGCTGGGATTTGTTGAATCACGAATCTATGCCTTTTATACACTAGGTGCGAGCCACCTATGCCTCTTTTACTGTACGTCGACAGATTTTCCTTTGGTAGATTTTTTCACAGCGATTTCATTGAGAGAACATGTCCTGAACATGTAGGTGGGTCTTGCACTTCAGGGACTTCATAGCACATGGTGGGGTCAAAGCAAATCTCACATGGACAGATTGTGAAACAAAACTTTGTAATTAGGTGAAATCATGCCATCATATTCATGTTCATAATTCATTGGGGCAGACTTAAAACCTACAGCCCATTGTCTACTCTGCCAATCAATCATGGCTGATCTTTCTTTTCTCTCAATCCCATTCTTCTGCCTTCATCTCGTAATCTTTACTAATCAAGAACCTGTCAATCTCCGCTTTAAAAATCTCCACTAACTTTGTCTCCACGGCTGTATGTGACAATAAATTCCATACATTTACCACCACCTGACAAAATAAATTCCTCCCCATCTTCTTTCTGAAAGTATGTCCTTTTATTCTGCGACTCTGTGCCCTCTTGTCTTAGACTCTCCCACGAGTGAAAGCATCCTCTTTACATCTACTCTATCCAGACCTTTGACTATCCAGTAAGTTTCAATGAGAATTGCTACCCCCTCCCCATTCTTCTAAACTCCAGTGAGTACAGGGCCAGAGCTGTCAAAAGCTCACCATACATTAACCTCATCATTCCCAGGATCATTCTCATAAATCTTCTCAGGACCCTCTCCACAGGCAACATATTCCTCGTCAGATATGGGGCCCAAAACTACTCACAGTGTAGTGCATTTAGTGCATTTTAACCAGTGCCTTATAAAGCCTCAGCATTACCTCTGCTTTTATATTCCAGGCCTCTCAAAAAAGGAGTGCTAACATTGCATTTGCCCTCCTTATTACAGATCCAACCTGCAAATTAACCTTCTGAGAATCTTGCACCAGCAGTCCCAAGTCAGATTTCTGATTGTGATCAAGAAAATAGTCTCTGCCTTTGTTCTTACTACCAAAGTGCATGTATGCACACTTTGCTACGCTGTACTCCATCTGCCACTTCTTTTCACACTCTCCTAACCGTCCAAGTCCTTCTGCAGTGTCCTTGCTTCCTCTATAATACCTTCCACCTATCTTCATATTATCCACAATCGTGGCCACAAAGCTATGAATCCCATCATCCAAATCATTTATATACAACGTGAAGAATAGCGGACTCAACACCACCCCCCCTGTGGAACACTACTATTCACTGGCAGTTAACTAGAAAAAGCCCCCTTTATTCGCACACTTTGCTATCTGCCATTCAGCCAAACTGCTATCCATGATAGTATCTTCTCTCTAATACCATGGGCTCTCATCTTGTTTAGCAGCCTCAAGTGTAGCACCTTATCATAGGCCTACTGGAAATCCTAATAAAAAACATCCACTGAGTCTCCTTTGTCTATCCTGCTATTTACTTCATCAAAGAACTCCAGCAGATTTGTGAGGGAAGATCTCCCCTTCTCAAAACCATGCTGACTTTGGCCTATTTTATCATGTACTCGGAAACCTCATCCTTAATAATGGATTGTAAAATCTTACCAACCACTGAAGTAAAGCTAACCGACATATAGCTTCCCTTGTTTTACCTCTCGTTTCCTTCTTGAACAACTTTGCAATTTTCTAGTCCTTTGGGACCACTCCTGACACTAGTGATTCTTGAAAGATCGCTACTAATGCCTCCGCTGGATTGTTTTGGTGAAGCTATCTTGTGTCACCTTCTGTATTCTTGTCAAAATTATTCAGTCAAGTGTCAACACTGTCCAAGACCCTGAATGGTTACGAGCAGTCAAACCCATTAAAAAAGTGTATGCTATTTTCAACAACCTTTCCGAAATGTAGTGAAATGTGGAACTCTATTCCACAAAGAGCGGCTTAGATAAAACCCATGGCGGGGTTTCTGAAACAAGATGAAATCGATTTAACATGAGAAGAATACATTTTAAATAACATCTGTTGGGTCAGCATTTTTGCAGTGTAGTTCATATCTAGAACATGCTTTTAACTTTCATTTGCTGTGCTCAAATTTCTCTTTAACTTCACCCCTTCCCTTTTCACTGTAACCTTCTTTTATATTATAATATTTTGTAACAAATATTATATTATTTATTATCTCTACTTATTCTCTTAATGAGTTTACTCCTATTCAGAGCCAAAAAAAATGTTCCCATTAATCTGATGCTTCCAAAGACAATCTTCTACATTGGTGAATTATATTTTGTGCAGCAATAATTATTTATGATAGCAGCATGGTGGCGTAGCGGGAGAGTTGCAGTCTTATGCCTATGCTCCGGATTTTTCCCACATTCCAAAGATGTGCTGGTTTGCAGTTTAATTGGCTTCTGTAAATTGTTCCTAATGTGTAGGATAGAACTAGTGTATGGGTGATTGTTGGTTGGCACAGACTTGGTTGGCCGAAGGGCCCGTTTCCATGCTGTATCTCAAAATTAAACTGAACAAAACAAAACTAAATTAAACTAAACTAAACCATCATTTACATTTTTTCTTACTTTATTCAAGTTTCTTTAAGTTCTCTTTGGATATTTATTCTTAGATTTTTTTTGACTAATTGAATGCATTTTGGTAACATAATAATGAAAATTCATAGTTAAACTATATTTGATAAGAGTTGCTTTTTGATTCACGTTTTAAACTCTTATTATCTAGTGATACATTGTAGTATATTACTGGGCCTCATACACTTTTAACTTTGTCCATTGGACACTTAGAGAATAAACAGGTAAAGCACAGGAATAAACAAATAATTCTGCCCACTGATCTGCTGAGCCTTCTAATAAAGGGTCTTTGACGTGAAACTTTAACTCTGTTTCTCATTCCACATATGATGTCTCTGACCAGCATTTGTGTTTTCATTTCTTCTACTTCTACTCTACAATTATAACTTGTTGCATTATGGACTCTTTTTGATTTATTAAAACTTATTTGAACATATTCTGTAATGCTTCATTCAACAATAAACCAAAAATTCTGTATTTTTTCTTAAATGTATTTCTTGATTAACATTTTCACTGTGGCAAGGCAGAATGAGGTTTGTCAATGGCATCTTCCATGGTGAATTTGATTATCCAGAACTAAATGCATCCTCATACCTGCTGGCATCTGCATCAAATATATCTATTTCCTTGTCTTTGAGTCATGAATAAACTTCTGGCAGATTTTCCCATAGGGCATTTTCTGCAAGGGAAAATGAAGGACTTTTTTTCATTTTGTAATTCTATCCGAAGTTTTACCACCCATTCCAATTTAACAGTTTGCTTTGAATGACATTTGTTCTGGTGTCAGCAGACTCAAACTACGCCTTTAACATCTTTGGTTCTGCAAATAAATCCTTAAAAATAATCCAAAGCCTGAAGATGGGAACATGCTTTTTGGAATGTATAGAACTAAAAAAATCTGCAAATACTCTCAACATTGGTAATGGAATTCTTAAAATATATCAATGATGACTTGAATAACATACATCCTTTCATCACTGGATCATTACTTTGAGAAACTTATTAGTATTTGAGTAGAAACAAGAAAAGTGATATCCAAGGAATGATCCGTTTGATTCTGTGTTAATTCTGGTTGTGCCATATTCTATGAAATGAGCTTTAGATGTAGAGAAGTAAAACAACATGATATTTTTTTCCTTATGAGTATCACTTAAAATTAAGAGGCTTAATTTGATGTTCTTTTATAACTTAATGCCAGCCACTTCCCAACAACCTTCAAAATACATAAGATTCTTGTAACTAAATGTTCTTACTAAAAATATTCAATGGCTTGATCAATAGTCAGTGTGGTTAAATTTTAATGCACGGAAAAATCGTCAGTATGCAGTTTTTTTTAGATATGAGCTGCTCTTTGATGGGAAGCACCAAGATAAAAACTTTCTTCAAATATCAGTTATTGGCATCACTGACAAAATAGTAAGATTAAACGAGAACTTACCTGTTCGAAGTTTGATCTTTATTTTATGAGGAGTTACGATGAGGGATTACGTGAAGAAGCCCCGCCTGGTGCATGATCGGCATACTTCAAAGCAGCAGCATGAAAAACACAGAACCAATAGCCGGAGTAAGATAGTAAGGCTTACATAGACTAGAACTACCAGATGATCATTTATATTATGAGGGCTGGGAGCGGAGGGCACGTAATCCCTCATCGTAACTCCTCATAAAATAAAGATCAAACTTCGAACAGGTAAGTTCTCGTTTAATCTTACTATTTTACTTTGGAGATTACTTACTTTACGTGAAGATTTTAAAGCTCTGTGTTTTTTATGTTGTAGATTCATTCCATACGACACTCTGTTTCAGTCAACACAGTAGTGAGTAAATAATATATATTTAAAACATTGTTTCAGTTTATGTAATGTCTTTTAATCATAAAAGAACAAAAATAATAACCTCTCTATCCCAGGGGAATGTTTACAACAAAAGTGATAATGATATAAAGTGATAACATAAATCGATAATATAAATCGATATTATAAAACAAAGCAAACATTCAAAGAGAACCCAACACTGCATGTCCAAAACCTGGCACCGTGAGAACAGGTTTATCGAAAAACTTTGAAAACATTTCTTCTTTACACCACCCTGCAGCCTCTAAAATTTGGTCGAGTGGCACGTCCTGTACCTTCGCCGCGGACATAGCTGCCGCCCTGGTGGAGTGAGATTTAAACACATCAGTGTCTACTCCTACTAAATCCAAAATGTGTTTTAACCATCTAGAAATGGTTTGAACTGAAACTTTTTATGCGTTTTTTTGTGCGTAATCAGTAACGCTGTCTCACCACCCCGGGAACTCTTGGTTACTTCAATATATTGAGTCAAATGCTTAACTACACACAATGTTTGATCGACAGGGTATGCTTTAAACATTACTTTGGTTCCAGTTTTCCCTGGTCTGCTTTGTTTGATTAGATCATAAACATAAAAACAATGTTATCTGAAGCCACATGCATACAATCTAAACGTAACATTTGCAATGTTTGTACTCTTTGTGCTGACACTAATGCCATTAGCATTACTACTTTAAATGTTAACCTCTGCAAATACTTTGACATAATTGGAGCCCATTGCCTAAGCAAAGTAAGAACAATGCTAACATCCCAAATTTCTGTATATCTGGGTTTGGGAGGATTTTTATTAAAATTCCTTTCATAAACCGGGATATTAATGGATGAGACCCGATTGATTCCCGGTCAGAAATTTATCCTAAATAGGATGACAAAGCACTACGAGCACTATTAATGGCACTATAACTTAAGTGCTTATCAACATGTAACCCAGCAAGGAACTCCAATACATTTGATATGTTCGCAGTATGATAAGATATCTTTGACTGTCTACAGAAGATTTCCCATTTCCTTATATGGGACATATATTGTTTTTTAGTGCTATTTCTCCAAGTTGCAGCTATAACACGATGGTCCTATCCGACAGTCCAAGCCCTTACAATGGTCTGGTCAGAACCTGCAGATTAACAAATTCATATGATCATGCAATGGATGAATTTCTTTTGTCACTGGTTGTACCAACAAATCACTGCAACTAGGAATCATCATAAATGGTTCAATAATCATTCTAAGCATCAATGGGAACCATGACTGTGTAGGCCAATTTGGAACCACCAAAATGCCCGTGGCAGAGTCTTGTGCTATTTTCATGAGACATTGCCCAATCAGGCCGGTCGGGGGATAAGCATAAAAGCACATATTCCCCCAATGTAGCGAGAATGCATCCACCGCTACTGCTCCTGGGTCGGGCTCCCAAGACACGTATTTGGGCAATTGATAATTTAATCTAAATGCAAACAGATCAATGTCCGGTAATCCATACTGACTGACAATATTTTTGAAAACTTATGGATTTAACATCCATTCTATACTGTCTTTAAATTTTCATGCCACAATAATTTTCATGCCACAATATTGTCTCTCCTTGGAAGATAGATAGCTGAAACCAAAATATTCTTAGAAATACACCAATCCATAGAAATACACCAATACATTTTCATGATCTTTTGTCTGCCACAATATTGTCTCTCCCTGGGAGATAAATAGTTGAAAACCAAATATTCTTACAAATACACCAATGCCACATCTGGTTAACCAGATAATCACATGATAATGATCTTACTCCATCCATGTGATTGATATATGCCACAGCTGTGGTATTGTCTACTTGTAATTGGACATGCAAATCCTTCATAGTAGAACAATAAGCTTTCAATCCATAAAATACTCCAAATAACTCCAAATAATTAATACCATATGTTTGGAGAAATAAGTCCTCTTGGACAGTCCATCTGCCACCACAGCTGGTGTCATTGTCCATAGCCCCCCCATCTGAGAGCACTTACATCAGTTTGCAAAACCACTGCTGGTTGCTGAACAAATATGTTTTTAGCAGCTTGTGGAACATTCTCAATCCACCACTGTAACTCGGATAAAGCTTCCGTTGGTAATTGCACGGGCCTATCAAAATGGCCTGCATGTTCTTTTAGTGCTTGTGTTTTTGCCCTTTGAAAGTTTTTAATAATGCAGTGGACCAACTCGACTGCAGGAAATGCTGCTACTAATTACCAATAGCCTTAGCTACTTCTCGGATGGAGGGATAAGGTTTGTCAACAAGGCAAGGACACACATTTGTAATATTGACAACTTTCTCTATTGGTAAAGTTATTGACATAGTAACTGAATTAATCACAAACCCCAAATAGTCAATTGTTTGGGATGGCTGTAGCTTAGAATTTGTTGGATGGATCAGAAATCCTAGCCTTTCAACAGGCTTATAGTTGCTGAAACTGATTTTTCAGCTGATTCCTGATTAGCATTGACAATTAAAATGTCATCCAGATAAGCCATGACAATGTGTTTTTGTGCCCTTAGCAGTGCAAGTACTGGTTTCAACAATTTTGTGAACAGCCTAGAAGCTGAGCTTACCCATTAGGTAATGCCTTATATTGCCACAGCTGACCCATCCAATTAAACTTCAAATACCTGCAAACATGATGATGAATTGGTACTGAATAATACGCATCTTTCAATTCTATAGTAGTCCATGTAACATCCTGTTGATAACAACTGCCTTGCAGTGTTGAAGGTATCCATTTTGAAATGCTTATACTGGACAAATGTATTAAAGTGTGTGAGGTCCAGAATGACTCTACCACCCCCATCTTTCTTTGCCTGGGGAAAATATTTGACACAAATTGTTGTGGATTATTAACCTTATTTTCAATTACTCCTTTTTCAAATAAAATTTTTACCTTTTTTTTTATCTGAGATTTTTCAGGTGCAGAAAACACCAAAATACGATTAGGTTTATTCTGTACAGGTGGATCAATTTCTTCTACAAATTCTATTGTAGATCCTGACACAGTATCTAATATAAACCGATCAGATGTTATGCAGCATCATTCATCATAAAACAATTGTAATCTACCACCAATCGGAGGTTCACCAAAAGATTCCTCTGTGATAGAATGAAGTTTTTGTACCTCCAAATGCACGTGATGGTCTCCTTTTCCCAACATATGGGTTTACATTAGGCTGTGATGGGTAATAATACCTCCTCACCATACTCCTGCCTCTGCTTCATAATCAAATCCCCTTCTCATTGAACCAGACCTTCTTTGACCAAATATGAAAGGTTTCATAAGGCTGATAGTCTTTGCCTCTTCATCAATTTCTTTGATTTGTTTAGGCAAGTTTTCTTCAAATAAATACCCAGGAGTTTGAATATTGCTTGATCTGCACAGACCTGCAAATCTAGGGTGCAGTATGGGCCAAATGGCGATTATTCTCATACAATTGACTCAAAGTATGAGTTACAAAACAATGCCAACATATCTTTTTGAATTTTGGTCATTGGACATCCTTCCACTTGCTGCCCAAAAGCAGTGATGCCACCCGCAATAAGTTTGAAATTCTTTGGAATCGTATTTCCTGCACTATTGAAGACATGGGTGCCCAAATAGTCGGATTCACCATTGGCACCCTTAGTGAAGCACAATTCACAGGTGTTTCATATAATTCTGCTGTTTCAACCATAACAGCCTCCTGAAGCTGGTGAGAAATCAATTAATGTTGGCCGCCAAGGTTACCTTCCATGGCCTCACTGCTTCCTTCAGGTATAGCACTTTGTGCCACATCAAGTACACCTGGATTCATATTCTTATGCTGTGGTGGGTACTCATGACAAAAATCACCACTTTCAGGGTCAGTCTCCTGCTGCCCTGGTACTCCTGAGACCTGCTCAAGGAGACTACCTCCAGCCCAATCCGAGGCTCTGGAGGTTCATATTCCCACATTGGTAAGGCGCCAAATTCTTGATATGGAAACCCCTCACGGCCTGCCAGGGAATATTCTGGGTTCTTTAGACCCTTGGTTGATGATTGTTTGGAGCATCTTCTCCATTTGATCCATTCTTTCACTATCAGAGTCATCAGAAACCACGGGACTTTCAGATTTCCTTTTACTTTTCTTTGTCACTGGAATTTCCTCCATGGCTTCTGCTTGTGGAGCAACCAAAGGCTCACTATCGGGTATATCAACGGCCACCGGCATCGGAGCCGGCTCCACACTAATCTGCCATCCCAACTGTTTTTCTTCACCCCGGGACGCCCGTTTTACCCGCTTTGATTTTTGGAACTTTCCCCATTTTTATTTTTAACTCCTCCTGGCTTTGCACGCCAGCGTCATGGAGTTTAATTTGCCCTGGAAGTAAAATAAATTCACTTACCTGCGGGCCTGTTCCTTACCGCTGATGGAGCTGCGCTCTGCAGCTCTTTCCCTACCGACAGCGTCGACGTAAAGCCGATCATGCGTCAAGCGGAGCTTCTTCACGTAGTCACTCACGTGACTCCGAAGTAAAATCAGCATTAATGGCCCAACCCTAATAGCCCCTGAGGTGAAGGTGATCAGCTGCCATCTTGAATATCCCCTGTCAGCCAAAAGTGAAGGCCTGCCCCATCCAAGGGAACGAGGGTGGCACCAGCACGGCCAAGGCTGAAAAACAAACCTCGAGAAGAGTAGAGAACCCTGTACCTGTACCAGAGAACCCTGTAAAGGTGCCTGTGTCTGGTCTCAAACACAATTGATGACAAACTCAGAACGATAGAACTTAAGTTCAATAATGCATGATTAATTGTGTGTGTGAGAAAGTGAATAAAGCTGTGTTTGCACAAGTTTACAACATGTGTCCTTTCATTTGGCTCAGATGTAAAAGCATGTGGGTAAAACATAGTTAAAGTGATATTGGTTGAAGTGTGCAGAAAGTGTAGAAGCAACAAAATCTATTTCTCTCTACCATGACTTTATCCTATCTACACTTATCCAGTCTCCATATTTGCCCTCCAAATATGATTCTTCCGATCTCCATTCCATCTTCGCTTCCAGCAATCACAACCCTCTTTCTGTCTTCTTTGAATAAGCCAGTTCTGAATCCATTCGACCAGTGAATCCCATGCATCTATGATTCACATTAAGGTTAAAAATAAAGTTGCAAGTATTTGTTGAGTTAAAAGAAACTGAGTAATGAAACAATGGTAGTGCTGTTTTGGAGATGACTAAAATCAAAAGGAATGATATCCTTACACAGACGAAGCATGAGGAATATTTAAGTAAACTAAATTTAGTTTTGATTATAAACGTTTGATAAGAAGTTGCAGCACTCCTCATGAAATGTTTCTCTGCGTATTTTCTTTTTTGGTATAGAGTTTTTAACCCTCTGCATCGGTTGCCAGAGGTTGCAGGTAGTGGAAGGTAAGACCTTTTTTTCACCCAGTTTTATTCCACCAGGGAGGTCTTACCTTCCACTATCTGCAACCTCCGGCAACCACCTTCAACTAGCACCGCAACCGGCTTCGACTAAAAAATTACCGATTTTTAAACCTATTTTTAGTCGCGGCCGGTTTTGAGTTTTTTGAAATTATTGCCGGAACATAGAAGAAGCGGAAACCACTTTCGACCATTATGGAGAGTGACAAAAACCTCCGGGTACCTCCGGGAGCCGCACGAAAACCTTGGGTGCGGCGCACAGTCTCCAGAGGTTTCCGTTCAGGTTTCCTAAGTGGGACACGAGCATAACAGTACTTGCCTCGACCACCTCCTCAGGCAGCTCGTTCCATACACCCACCACTCTTTTTCTTTGTTATAATTAACTAGATGATTGGATACAGCTTAAAATGGAGAACTGAAAAATATTTACTTCTGCAGTTGCTGTCAGACATCCAAATATCACAGCTTGTTCAAATGTAGGCACTAGGATAGCTAATTTTTGGTTAAGATGCAAATAGTTCAGAAATAATGGCTTTTTTTTTTGTTAAATATTTTTATTAGAAGTAAGTACATATCAAAATAAAAATATACATGTCATATACATTTTTAATGTTATTAATATTAACAGTTATTTCTAATTTGTACTTCTATGAATTTTTCATTTTTTATATAGATAAAAAATATAAGAGAAAAATAAAATGAAGATAGAAATTCAGAAAAATGAATGAAGTATTAAGCAGTTTGTACATCATTGGAGATATAAGAAATAATGGCATTTTGATGAAAGGTTGACATATCTGTCCTTAATGCTCTTCTTCAAGAAAATCTCCAGCCAGATCGCCGTGATCAATTCCGCTCATATTTAGTACCTCATTTGCATGGTTGGGCATTGTTCTCCCTTATTAATAGTCTGCTTACATTTCTTTATTACAGACCATAACAATGGCTATCAGGACTGCTAGGTTAATTGCATCTTTCTCAATTGTTGCGAGGCCATTTCCTTCCAAAATTACTGGTTAAGAATATTATGGGTTCATTATTATAGCCACATGTTTACCTACTGAATTTTACTACTGCTAAAGAAGGTCCAGTCCAAAGTAGGTACATACCATCAGCATGTATTTATTTTGTTAGTGGCTGTAAATTACATCCTTGTGCAAAATTAATTGAAACATGGGCTAATATTACAAATTATTTCATGTGATGGGCTTTTACGTCCACGACTTGTTCTTATATTTCTCTTGAAACGTTATAAATATCTCCGAAAAAGTTATCCTGGTCTTTTTTTTCCATTTTCTGGGTATTCATTGTCAAGCAATCATAAAATAGAGATCAAGCAATTCACAAAGTGGATTTCATTCCTAGGTGGTGAACAAAGATCAACATTGCTCGGTCACAGCAAGAGATCGCAAAGTTGGTAAGGGTGAGCCAAGCTTTTATTTCCAGCCCTGTGAAGTAAGGGCCCAAAACCGGGTCACTGTCTGCCAAGAGCATGGGCAAGTGTGGCCACAAATGGAAGATGACTTCAAGAGATGAGGATTTGCGGATTCAGGGAAGTAATAAGGATCCGAGAAATACAACTGATGCCCTGATGAAAGATTTGGCTGCAAGTCTCAATAAGCTCAAGCACCTTGCACCAAAGCTCCTTTGAAATTGGTCGTATATCCAGAAGACTTGTAAAAAAACAACTTCTAACTGCCATGATGTAGATGAAACAATACCAGCAGGCCTTAATGCATATAGATTGTACTGCAGAAAGGTGTTATTTAGTGATAAAAGTTATTTCCTGGTTCAAGGCCAACATAGCAACATGTTTGGAGATATGTTATAGAGCCGGTGTGAAAAATGCCACTTTGACCAGTTTATCAAAGTCCCTAAAAGATGTTCTAGATTTGTTTCAGCTACTATGGTGCTGGTCCGCTACACCCCATTGATGGAAGGATGAGATCTCTACCAGATATTGATGTAGTGCAAAGAATGGTGCCGGAGATGGCGAGGAGTTTTCCGGATGGATCCGGGATTTTCCAGCAAGACATTGCACTGTACTACACATCAAAGATGGTGACCCAATTTTTCCCGCAGAAGGGTATACGTGTCTTGAACTGGCCTGGTAACTCATCTGATTGAGAATTTATGGTCAATTATCAATGAGAGATTGAAAGGAAAGGATTGCCACAAGAAACCGAAGCTCATTGAGGCCATTATTCATCAGTGGTATTGAGCGGAAAAAATCATTGGAAACTGTCAGAATCAGGTAGATTCTATGCCAACTCATGTCTAAGACTTGATAATGAACCACGGTGGACATATAATGTACTAAAGACATGGTGTGATGATAATGATTAAAAGGTAGCCCTGCGACATATATATTGATTTATTATATCTGAGTTTATGCTTGATTCAATTATTTTGCAAAAGGATTTACAATCAAAAGCAGGTAACACGTACATTTCATTTGAAATAAAATATTGAACATGTACAATTGAGCAATGTAATAATAATGTTCCCAAGTTACACATAGCAGATTGTGCCACTGCCTTGAAGAAAGGTGCTCAAAACGGCTATGAATAGTACTTATAGAGTTACTTCTACTATATAATAGTTGAAACTTACCTTGAGAAAAATTTCAACTCAGTTGGAAATGGTCAAAAATCCACACGACCTTGGCTATGCTCTCATCTCGCTGTTACCAATGGGAAGAAGGTACAGGAGCCTGAGAACCACTACCTGCAGGTTCTAGAACAGTTTCTTCCCCTCAACTATCAGGCTCTTGAACCACACCGCTCCAACCCAACCACAACCCTGCCTCACCAACGATCTCTATGGACATTTTATTGGTTGCACTACATCTCTGGCTTGTACTATTACCATCGAGTTACCCAGCACAACAGATAATTTATTGTATTATTGATTATTGTATATATATTTGCTGTGTTATTGTATTTGGATGCAAGGTTTAGCAGACCGCCAGGCGTTGCACCAATGACTACTGGACACAGCTTAGTGAGGACATCCAGACGGCCACCGAAACTGGGAACCAGGGGAATGTATGATGGCATTAAAGAGGCACTAGGACCAGTCCAGAGGAAGAAAGCCCCCCTCAAATCCTCCACTGGGGAAGTAATCACAGACGAATGGCAGCAGATGGAGAGATGGGTGGAACGCTACTCCGACCTCTACTCTAGACGGAACACTGTGTCCCCCTCAGCCCTTGATCTCATCGAGTGCCTTCCGACCATGGATGAGTTAGACGCAGAGCCGACGGAAGAAGAGCTCAGCAAGGCCATTGACAGCCTGGCCTCAGGCAAGGCCCCACGCAGTAACGGGATTCCCCCTGACCTTATCAAGCATTGCAAGACTACCTTACTGCTTCCTTTGTATGAAGTCCTCTGCCAGTGCTGGCAAGAAGCAGCTGTACCACAGGACATGAGGGATGCCACCATCATTACCCTCTACAAGAACAAGAGCGAGAGAAGTGACTGCAACAACTGCAGAGGCTTCGCCCTCCTCAACATCGTTAGCAAGGTCTTTGCTTGGGTCATCTTGATCCACCTGCAGAAGCTGGCAGAACGTGTCTACCCAGAATCACAGTGCGGTTTCCGAGCTGGAAGGTCAACAGTAGACATGATCTTCTCCCTTCGCCAGCTCCAGGAGAAGTGCAGAGAACAGCGGATGCCCCTGTATGTTGCTTTCATTGACCCCACTGTAATGGTGTCTGTAAGGCCCTGTTGTGACTAGCACAATGAATACACGTCGGTCATCTTGTAAGTAAGATTTAATCTGAACAACCAACGGAAACTTCTCGAAGGTCACATGACCTCAGTCATGAGGCAGAGGCACATTTGCCAGCTTCAGCTTTTGGCCTCAAGGAGCACTGGCATTTATATTACATATACATCACATCTACCTCTTCACTTTAATTACATCACATCTCCCCCTTCCCTTTAATTACATTACATCTCCCCCTTCACTTTATTTACATCACATCTCCCCCTTTAACATTGGTCAAAACTAATAACTTGAACCTTTAATCAATTTAATGTGGATAAAGTACCACAAATAACACAATGCTCTTCATAGTACAAAACTATAATATAATTGCCCAACAATTTCATTTTGGAGTCACGTGAGTGACTTCGTGAAGAACCCGCCAGCACGCATGCGCGACATATCCACCACCAGCCCTTCATAAGGAGCCGCTCAGGTAAGTGAAACTAACCTTGAGTTGGTTGGTTTCTGTTGTGAGTATTTTTCTCTCAACAGGAACATGGACGGGAAGAACAAGGGCCGTAGGACGTCCGCACGGAGTCGCCGGCCACCCATCCCGGAGCCCTCATCAACGGCTACACCTGCGAGTCAGGCCGGGAAAAAGGCGAGGAAGTCGGGGAGCCCTGTCGCTACAGGACCCGACCCGCCGATACACCGGAGCTCCAGCGAGGATTCCGCGGAGCAGGATTTCGGTGTGCCACCAGAGCAGGTTGACCCTGACTCCGTATCACTGTCGCCAACGGGCTCGTTGGTCGACCAGGGCAAACAGGGTTCACGTGCTGCCGCACGGCCCTTCTCCCGGAGCCCTCGGAGGAGAGGGAGGGATGGAGCCCGTAAACCTAGCCCTTCACGGGCAAAGGTATCACCTGCCGCTAGATTGCGGACTGGTGAATTGGCGGGACTCAAGTCCATTGGGAGACCTGTAAGGACCAGTGTCGACTCACCAGCCACCAAGACCAGGAAGAGTCATTCGGGTGGAGTCCCGCCACAGTCACCGAGTCCCCCGTGGATGGGAGGACGGGACCGTACGCCGTCTAGGCCCAGGATTAGGGCAGTCGGCAAGCCCGCGCGGATGTCGGGTCACCACGCCGAGGCGTCGGGTGCCGACTTTTCACCGCGTTTGCCCTCCGAGGCAGCGGGATCAAGCTCCGCCAAAAGGAGGCATTTGAGCGGATCCGCGCGGGAATCGCTCAGCTTCGCTGCGGCGGCTGGTAGCGACAGCTTCCGGCACCAAGATTACCTCGACGAGGTACAGGCCGATGACCGGAGCCTCAGCAGTTCCGCAGAACATGAGGACTCCGACCGCCCAGGATCTAAGGGTGAAGGGCGTATTGACAGGATGGAGCGGATGTTGGAACTTCTCCTGCAACAAAATCAGAGGCAGGAAACATCTAGCTTCAGAGGGCACAGGGAGATATCACCATCGTCAGCAGGAAGCCTCAGACAGCCGGAGGATGAGGACATTTTGGGCCATGCACCAGCTAGATCGGAGGCCCCTCAGGAGGAGCTCCTGGATGTCGCAACAAAGTTTGCATTGTCGGAGACGTCAGGACTACCCCTCAACCCCAAACTGGCTGCCACTGTGGACTTCCTGACAAACCATCAGCTCCAGGAGGCATGTTGCCCCAGAATACACCGATCTGGGGCAACATCAGCCCCGGGATCAGGACCCAGGAGATGAAGCTCCAGCGGATCCTGAAGCTGCTCACTGCTGGGATTACCGCGTTTGCGCGGTCGGTGGAAGGGGAGGATCTGAGCATTGAGCAGGAGGATGCTCTGGCTCTACTGTGCACCACACAGTATGAGATAAACGCCTTCAGGAAGAGCGTCGTCAAACCCACGCTGAACCCAAAATTTGTGGGGTTGTGCAAAGCACCTCCTACGCCGCCACCCAGACAGTTGTTCGGGGAAGACCTCCCGAAGAGGGTCAAGGAGCTGGATGACCACGCTAAAACAGTAGGACTCATGCGGTCACACATCTCAACCAGGCAGCCGGCCAGGAAAGTGCCATTTTTCAGGCCACGAGGCCCTGCCGTTAGACCAGTAAGGACCTACGCTCCAGCTCCACCTCAATTTCAGCAGCCTCAACAACCTAGGCCTTTTTTAGGGCTAGGCCCCCAGCGGCCACCATGGAAGATGCGGACACCGCACCATCAGCCCAACCCAGCACCTCCACGTCCCGCCAAACATATCAGAGACCGCCGGTAACCATGGAGGTAAGGCGGTCTGGATTTCATGCACCTGCATGCTTAACTTCACAGGTTGGTGGGAGACTACGGTTCTTTACGGAGGCATGGGGAACTATCACTTCTGATGAGTTTATCTTACAAAGTATTCAAGGCTATGAGATAGAATTCATCAATGGTAAAATCCCTCCATCCCAGCATATGCCAGATCGGAAATTTACGCTGTCCAGCAACGAAACGGCAGTAGGCTATGCTGAAATCTTAAGGTTACAAGAAAAAGGCGTGATAGAAAGAACTATACACGAACCAATTGAATTTGTGTCCAACGTATTCACAAAAACCAAGAAGGATGGAGGATGTCGGGTTATTATTGATCTGACCCATTTGAATACCTTTGTAAAATATACTCATTTCAAAATGGACACGTTCGAAACAGCCAAGTCATTGATTTCTCAGGGCTGCTTTATGGCATGCATTGATTTAAAAGATGCATACTATTCAGTATCCATTCAGAAACACCACAGGAAGTTCTTGAAATTTACCTGGATGGATCAGCTCTGGCAATACAGGGCTTTGCCAAATGGGCTTACCACAGCCCCTAGATTATTTACTAAATTGCTCAAACCTATTCTGGCTACGCTAAGGAGACAAAATCACATGGTGATGGCCTATCTGGATGATATCCTAATCATTGGGAACACCCTGGAATCAGCGGAACTGGCAGTTTCAGCCACCGTGGCAATTTTTCAGAAAATGGGGTTCATTATCCATCCAGATAAATCAAAGTTCTGCCCTTCACAGGTCATGGATTATCTGGGGTTCACGGTGGATTCCAATCGCATAAGAGCCACCATACCAACTAACAAAGTTGGGGATGTCACCCAAGTATGTAAGGATCTAGTCTGGGCCAGTATACCATCAATTAGACAAACTGCTAAGGTGATTGGCAAGATCGTAGCACTTTTTCCAGCTGCCCAATACGGACCTTTGCATTATCAAAATTTGCAGAGAGCCAAGATCTCAGCGTTAAAACTGAACGCTGGACATTTCGATAGACCAATGCAGCTGCCTCTAAAGGCTAAGATTGAGTTACAATGGTGGGTTGACAATATTTGTGACTCATTTAAACCCATCATTTTGCCCAATCCGATGGTATACTTACAAACAGACGCAAGCTCCCATGGCTGGGGAGCTACGGACAACTACTCTAGTTGTGGGGGCAGATGGGACACCCTTGAATCTACCCTGTTATTGTCACAAGGGATAAACTATTTGGAGATGCTTGGAGCATTTCACGGACTTCGAGCTTATTGTTCTAAACTTACTGACGCTCATGTCCGTCTCCAAATAGATAATACCACTGCAGTGGCATATTTAAACCATATGGGCGGTACCAGGTCAATTTCATGTGATGAATTGGCAAATACAATTTGGCTCTGGTGTATTCGACGGAATATTTGGATTTCAGCTACCTATTTACCAGGTGAGCTCAACACAGTGGCGGACACCAGGTCACGCAAATTTAATGACAACATCGAGTAGATGTTGAATCACCAAATCTTTGCTAAAATTACAGCCAAATTTGGTAAACTGGATATCGACCTCTTTGCGTCACGGTTGAACCATCAGGTACCAACATACGTTTTGGGGGAACCAGATCCTGGGGCAATGGCGATGGATGCGTTCTCGCTGGACTGGGGGAAATGGTTCTTCTATGCATTTCCTCCATTTTGCCTCATCAGTCGGGTATTGCGGAAAATCCAGACGGATGCTGCTAAGGGCATTCTTATCATACCCGACTGGCCTACGCAGCCATGGTATCGTATCGGTGGTCCTTGATATGATCAGTAAACCTTGGGTCCTCTTAGAGGGTTGCCCACAATTGGTAACAAACCCTGTGTCAGGGGAACCACATCCCTGCCACAGTCATCTCAACTTATTGGCTTGCAGGTTCTGAACAGGCCATTACTGCGGTATGGCCTATCATCTAGAACCATGGATACCATCAGAGCCTCATGCCAGGAGTCCACCAGGCGGCAATATCTCACACACATCCGGAAATGGGAAACCTACTGCGGCCGCTCCCACATTGCATACGACTCCGTAACCATCACCGACGTATTGGAATTCCTGGCGGGGTTGCACCATGATGAACACTTGAGCTACAATGCCATCAACAGCGCCAGGAGTGCGCTGTCATTCTACCTCAATATCGAGGTAGGATCCAACAGGCTGGTGTCCAGACTCATGCGGGGAATATTCAATTCCAATCCACCCAGACCGCACTATAACATCACCTGGGATATTGGGAAGGTATTAACCCTGCTCAGGACGTGGTCGCCCATGGAGCGGCTTGAGCTGGACAAACTCACCCTGAAGCTGGTGATGTTACTGGCACTGACTTCAGCACAGAGGGTACAGACACTCCACAAGGTCAGGATCGACAGGATGATCTCTACCCCTGGGGAAGTAATCTTCTTCATAGACGAATTACTAAAGCAGCATAGACCTGGGTTTACAGGGCTGCAGCTGAAGTTCCCGGCATACCCCGCTGATGCAAGGCTATGTTTAGCCGCCCATATCCGTCACTATGTGAAAGTGACGAGAAAGCTGAGGGGAATGGAGAAATATTTGCTCATCACCCACAAGAAACCTCACCATAGAGTGACGGTCCAGACGATATCCAGGTGGCTCAGGATCGTTTTGGGTGAGTCAGGTATTGACACTGATGTCTTCAAATCCCATTCCACCAGGGCTGCATCAACGTCGGCGGCAAGGATCATGGAGGTGCCCATGGACCATATTCTTGCCACAGCAGGATGGGCGAACGAAGCCACCTTCCAGCGGTTCTACAATAAACCTGTTGCCGCTCCTCTACAGTTCGCGGAGGCCGTGCTGAATGCAGGTCAAGAACGTGGAGATGTCCCCGAGTGAGGGGTTTTTTCTTTGTTGTTAATAAATATTATTCTTATTTTTCAGTACAAGCA
This sequence comes from Raja brachyura, assembly GCA_963514005.1. The sequence goes on along the minus strand of OY740785.1, from coordinate 92,929,318 downwards.
GTCTGGAGAGTTGTTTACTCCTGTCCATCCTTATAAGTGGTGTGTGACAGCATGGACGTGGTCCAGGGCATGGAATCACAGAGCTTTGAAGTCTTCATGAAGTCACTCACGTGACTCCAAAATGAAATAGTAAGATTAAACGAGAACTTACCAGTTCGAAGGTTGATCTTTATTTTATGAGGAGTTGCGATGAGGGATTTTGTGCCCTCCGCTCCCAACCCTCGATCATAAATCAACTGGTAATTAGAGTCTCTTCAATCTTACTATAACAAGTCATTTCTCTGTTGTTGGTCCTGTGATTCCACACCGCTACTTTGAAGTATGTCGCGCATGCGTGCTGGCAGGTTCTTCACGAAATCCCTCATCGCAACTCCTCATAAAATAAAGATCAACCTTCGAACTGGTAAGTTCTCGTTTAATCTTACTATTTTACATAATAAGATGAGTTGGGAGTTTTGACAATCACCCACTTCTCGTGCAAGTCGTATTTTCAACCCGTTCTGTATCGTATTTCTGTTGTGTGCGAGTGTGGCTTGGCTCGCTTTGTGCCACTTTCCCCACCACAGAACCTTGTGATGTGGCCTGTAATAGTTCTCTTGAGTTTGGGAGACAGGCTGATTCTGGGAGAGGGGTTCCTCCTTGTAGGAGAGTGTTCGCGCTCATCTGCTGCGTGTTGCCAGGGCATGGCTCAGCTGCTTTGTGCGCAGGTCGTATGTCCTTCCTGTTTCTGCGGAACTCAGTACCGCTCAGTGTAGAGATGATGTAGCTCCGAGGGGACAGGTTTTCTCTTGCAATATGGCCATCTTGCCACTCAGTTGGTTTGGCACGAAACCACACCTGCTGTTGTTGTTCCATGTGCGGCAACAGCTTGGCGCTTGCCTTCTCATTGAAGTATGCTGCCTGTTTTTCTTGCCGGATAGCCAGTTGTGGTCCCATGGGAGGGACATGATGAGGCAGTAAGAGCGATAGAATGGCAATTTGCTCCTTAGCAGTCTACTGTTCAGTAACTGTGAGGGAGCATAGTCGCCTGTCCCGTCAAGGGGGGTGTTGCGGTATTCGAGGATGGCGTACATCGGGTCACGGTCATTGCGTTTGGCTTTCCTCGTAACACTTTTTATAGTTTGCACACAGCGCTCTATCTGCCTGTTGCTCTGTGGATATATGGGACTTGAGGTGGCATGGGCAAATTCCCAGTCATCCTGGAACATACGAAACTCAGCACAGTCAAATTGTCTTGCGTTGTCTGTCACCAAGTCAGGAATGCCATTCCGGGCAAACATGTCCGTCATCTCACGTATCACCGAATGTGACGTCATGTCTGTCAGTTGCATTATTTCTGGGTACTTGGAGTAATAGTCTACTACAAACAGATGGTCAACTCCATCCAGATGGAAGATGTCTGCACCGACCTTAGGCCAAGGTCTGCTGGGGATGAAGTGTGGTTGAAGAGGCTCGCTTGCTTGTGCTTTCCTTGTCGCCTGGCATATCGAGCAAGTTCCCACTGTGTCCTCAATCTGTGCATTCGTTCCTGGCCACGCAAATAAATTGCAGGCTTGTTATTTAAGTTTCACTACTCCCAGATGCGATTCATGTAGCACGTTCAACATCTGCCTCCACATGCTTTGGGGGACTACGATTTGGTTTTCCCGCAAGACTAATCCATCAACTTCAACCAGCTCATGGTATGTATGAAACGGAGTCAAGTCCGAGGGCAGATCATGCCTGTAAATAGGCCAACCCTTTGTTATATACTCGCACAACAGTGTTAGGGTTCGATCTTTTTTTGTTTCAGCTTTGAACTGCGCAAGGCGCTCGTCTGACATGTGTAGGATGGCTTCTACAGCAAGTATCACGTTTGGCAGGGCGGTGTGCTCTTCCGCAGGTGTATTTGCACTGGGCAGCTGACTCAGGGTATCGGGGACAAACATTTCACGTCCTGGCTTCCACCGTATTTCCAGGTCGTACTGTAGCACGTGCATTCGCATGCGCTGGAGTCTGGGGCTTAATTTGCATAGCGGCTTAGAGAGCAAGCTTACTAATGGCTTGTGGTCAGTAAGGATTACTGTGCACTGACCAACAATGAAGTCCTGAAACTTTCTGCATGGCTACCGAGTCCTTCACTGTCCATCGTGCTGACAGAACAGAAGCACCTGGGAAATCCAAGGGTGGAGGAATCTGCTTCATGACCAATAACAACTGGTGCAACCCTGGAAATATCAAGATGCTTTCCCGTTCCTGCTCGCCGGACCTGGAGCATCTGACGATCTCATGCCGCCCATTCTACCTTCCCCGGGAGTTCAGCTCAGTGATCGTCACAGCCGTCTACATTCCACCGCATGCGGACACCGTTGTAGCACTATCGGCTCTACACGATGTGCTATGTCGACACCAAAACCAGAAACCGGATGCGGCTATGGTGGTGGCTGGAGATTTTAACAAATCAAATCTCAAGAAGGTCGTGCCGAACTTCTACTAACACATCACATGTGCCACCAGGGGGGAAAGGACATTGGACCACTGCTATACGCCGTTCTGGAAGGGCTACAAGGCCGTTTCACTCCCTCCCCTAGGAAAATCTGACCACGCTGCCATTTTCCTGCTGCCGGAGTATAAACCGGAGGATAGTTCGGGAAGCGGTAGAGACGAGGGACGTAAAGCGGTGGTCCGACCAGTCAGAGGCCATGTTGCAAGATGCACTGAGTGATGTCGACTGGAATATGTTCCAAGCAAGTTCCAGCGACGTCAGTGAGTTCGCAGAAGCAGTCACGGACTTCATTGCAACAATAACCGACAACATCGTCCCCACGGTAAGGGTTAGCATCTTTCCTAATCAAAAACCCTGGGTAGACAGGTCCGTTCGTGTTGCCTTGAATGCTCGCACCGCTGCCTACAACTCTGGCCTGGCATCAGGAAACATTGACGTCTACAAGGTAGACTCCTACCAACTGCGAAGGGCGGTGAAGGGTGCAAAAAGGAGGTACAGGGACAAGATGGAGTCACAGATGGAGCAGCAGGACACCAGACGCCTGTGGCAGGGGCTACGGACTATAACCAACTACCGGAGCACTCCACCCTCATCTGCAAGTGCCGGCACCTCCCTAGCTGATGACCTGAACTCTTTTTACACTCGGTTCGAGATGGCCAACAACGCTCCAGGTTTGCCGACTATCGACAATACCACCAGCGGGCTGGCTAACGAAGCTGATGGGCGGAATGAGCACACATTCTCGTTGTCTGAGCACGATGTGAGGAGGGCTCTTACACGGGTGAACACGAGGAAAGCTGCAGGCCCCGATGGCATCTCGGGGCGAGTACTTAAGTCCTGTGCTACGCAGCTAGCTCTGGTGCTCACTACAATATTCAACCTCTCCCTGGACAAGTCCGTAGTCCCTGCCTGCTTCAAAAGATCCACCATTGTACCTGTACCAAAGAATGCCTCCCCAGCTTGTCTGACTGATTACCGTCCGGTGGCCCTCACCTCAGTAGTCATGAAATGCTTTGAGAGGCTGGTGAAGAAACACATCTGCGCCTTCCTCCCTCGCAACATGGACCCGTTACAATTTGCATACCGTCTGAACAGATCCACGGACGATGCTGTCTCCCAGGTTTTGCACACCGCTCTCTCCCATCTTGACAGCCAGAAGGGGGGCTACGTGAGGATGCTGTTCATAGACTTCAACACGATAGTCCCCACCAGACTGGCTGCGAAGCTACTGGATTTAGGGCTCAACACCCCCCTGTGTGCCTGGGTCCTGGACTTTCTCACCGCCAGGCCCCAGGTAGTCAAGATGGAATGCAGGCACGTGCCGTCAGGGTAGGCAAGGTAGACACTGCCTACCCTGACTAAAATTATGAAATGGGAATTACTAAATATAAATAGTAAAGGCATGGGAGAATTATGCCTATGTAAGAGACTGATCTCTTAGGTAGGCATAATTCCCTGTGCCTTTCACCCGCAGCGCTTGTGACACGGGAAGCTCTGTGCAGCCCCCGTGCCGTCAGCGCTGCCTGAAGCCGTCAATTTTAATCGGGGCTGAAGGCAGCAGAAATCCTGCCTTTGTAGCACTGCGCATGCGCAGCATCATACTGCGCATGCACATCAGTCTACTGCGCATGCGCAACGCAAGTTTATTGGCGGGGTTTTCAACCATGGTTTGTCGTGTCCCAATGATGTGGTAAGTACATTTTGTGATTTTTTTTTTTTAATACCGTATTTGCCGGGGTGTGGGGGGGTGTGGGAGTCGGAGTGGGGAGAGAGCTCCTTTCACAGCGTTTGGGGAGTCTGGCCCGGGGTAACGTTGCGGGGAGGGCACAAATGTTATGAATGAGGGGTCGGGGGCATCCACTTGCGACGCTCCTTGCAAGGGGGCATGAAATGACACTGCTCTGAGGCCGGGGGGGGGGGGAGAGAGAGAAGTAGCTCGAGCGGCCGCCGGGCCGGACAGCGGAACCAGCCGCCACCTTAGCTCCTTCTGCCGGTCCCCGCTCACCTCTGGCAGCTCTCCGTTTAAAAACCTCTCTCCTGCCACTCGCTGGCCTCACTCATGTCCTTAAATTCCGACAGCGCGATTGAGGTTACTCGGCTGTGGGAATTTAAGGATTTGCAGGAAGTCACTGACATGAGTGAAGTCGGCGAACGGCAGGTGACAGGTGTTCAGACGGAGAGCACTGCCAAAGGTGAGCGGGCCGGCAGAAGGCGCTGAAGTGGCGGCCAGTTCAGCTGTCGGGTCCCGGTGGCCGCTCTCCGAGCTGCTTCTATCCCCAGCTACAGTCCGTGGCTTCGCACCCGGAGAGCTGCGGCAGCGGTGAGGGAGTGAAGATTCAGCACTTTGTGATAAGTCACTGTTTTTATTTATTTATTTATTTAACGGGGAGAACAATCTGCGCATGCGCGGTTTACATTTTTTTTAAAGCGGACTGAGTGCCTACCCAGAGTAATTACTCACGGCACGTGCCTGATGGAAGGGAATACATAGAAGTCCCTCACCCTGAGCATAGGATCCCCCCCAGGGTTGCGTCCTCAGTCCCCTATTGTACTCCCTGTACACACATGACTGTGTGGCTAGGTTCAGCTCCAACTGGATAATCAAGTTTGCTGATGACACCGTGGTGGTGGGCCTGATCTCAGACAACGATGAGAAGGCCTACTGAGAGGAGCTGATCTGGCACTCTGGTGTCAGGACAACAGCCTCCTATTGAATATCAAAAAAACAAAGGAGCTGATCATGGACTTTAGGAGGGCACATCATCTGAGGACGTACACACCATTGAGGATAAATGGGGATACTGTGGATAGGGTGAGCTGTTTTAAATACCTGGGAGTCCACATCTCTGAGGATATGACATGGACATCGCACGCTGCAACACTCATGAGTAAGGCAAGGCAGCGCCTTTACCACCTCAGGCAATTGAGGAAATTCAGAGTGTCTCCGAGGATCCTCCAGTGCTTCTACTCTGCGGCTGTGGAAAGCATCTTGTCCAGAAACATTACAATCTGGTTTGGGAATTGCTCTGCCCAGGACAAGAAGGCTCTGCAGAGAGTAGTGCGTTCGGCTGAACGCACTATGGGGACTTCTCTCGCCCCTCTGCAGGAACTATACATCAGGAGGTGCAACTCCAGAGGCAATAAGATAATGGGAGACCCCTTCCCCCCCTGCAACGGACTGTTCCAGCTCTTATGGTCAGGCAAACGTCTCCGTTGCCATGCTGTGAGGACGGAGAGGATGAAAAGGAGTTTCTTCCCAGAGGCCATTCGGACTGTAAACTCCTATCTCACCAGGGACTAACTCTACTAACTTACTGTACCACAATACCGCCCACAATATTTGATTTGATTTGATTTGATTTGATTTGATTTTATTATTTGTCATTCGAACCTCAAGAGGCTCGAACGAAACTCCGTTTCTACATGCCATGCGATTCTGTTTGTAGTTTGTTGGTTGTTTGTGTGTTTGTTTTTTGCACAAAGTCCGCAGGCACTGCCACTTTTCATTTCACTGCACATCCCGTATGTGTATGTGACGAATAAACTTGACTTGACTTGATATGGAGCACAGCTTCTTCTCTACAGTTGCATAGCTGCGCTCGGCCGCATTCACACGTCGTGATGCATATGCAACAGGTCTCTTCTTGTATCAGGACCACTCCAAATCCGCTGTTGGAAGCATCTGTGGCAATTGAAACGGGCACGTTCACATCGTACAGTTTGAGCACGGGTGGGGAAGTGAGAAGACATTTCAGCTTGTCTACTGCCTGTCTGTGCTTCTGCTCAAAATGTCACGCTACTCCCTTTTCTGTTAGCTGTCTAAGTGGGGCGGTGATCTCCAAATGGTTCGGAATAAACTTGGCCATTTGTATGTCACCATCCCCAAGAATGTTTGCACTTCAGCCTAGCGCTTTGCACTTCATCCCACTTCTGACACCATGTAATGTTCTCTGTAAGGCCATGTTGTGACTAGCACAATGAATACATGTCCGCCTTCTTGTAAGTAAGATTTAATCTGAACAACCAACAGAAATGTCAGGAGGCACAGGCACATTTGCTAGTTTCAGCTTTTGGCCTCAAGGGGCAATGGCATTCGTATTACATATACATCACACCCACCAAGGCGTTCGACCTCGTCAGCAGAGATGGCCTATTTAAGGCTCTGCCAAACATCGGCTGCCCACCAAAACTGCAGAGCGTGATAGAATCCTTCTACATCAACACGAAGGGGACAGTGCAGTTCAATGGCAGCTTCTCGGAGCCCTGACATCCGCAGTGGCATCAAACAAGGTTGCATCCACGCTCCCACACTCTTTGTGATTTTCTTCACTCTGCTCCTGAAACATGCTCCTGAAAAATCAGATGGCAGGCTCTTCAACCTTACCTGCCTCAGAGCAAACACAAAACTACGTGAAGCTCTCATCAGAGACATGGTATTTGCCGACGGCGCTGCAGTTGTGCCCCACACCTAGCAGGAAATACAGTCACTGATGTGCCGCTTCTATTGGGAATGCAAGGACTTCAGGCTGACCATCAGCCTGAAGAACACGAACATCTTGGGGCAGGATACAGAGGCGCCGCTTGTCATCACCATCGATGACTACGAACTTGATGCCGTCCATCAGTTCTAACTGCATTTTGTTGTCTCTGTACTTGTACACTGCACAATGATCATAAATCAGAGGCCACACACAAATGTGACCTTTGCCACAGAGACTGCCATTCCCACATTGGTCTCTCCAGCCACAAGCGACGCTGCTCCAGCCGAGGTTTGGAGCAAGCAGCCAACAACTAGGATACATCACTCATGGTCAGTCATGACTGAGGGGGGCCTACGAGTATTGTACTAATGTGTCAGTAAAACTACAGCAAGTAAGAATCTCATTCTTCTGTTCCCAGTGCAAATGGCAATAAAATATACTCAAATCTTGATTCTCAATATATCATTCTTTACATCCTTTACACCTGCATGTGTGATATCAGGAACAAAATGCTTGTATGGATTTCAAGTGGAGTAGATAAATCCAGGAGCAGTGTTGCCACCAGAGTCGTTGACAGTGCGGTCAGCGGGTCCCAGACCGATGGTGTGCCCATGAAAAAAGGTAAATCCAACAATAAGTCGGTCAGGCCTGTAGACTTGGGGAGTCAGGCCAGGAAGGTTCCCGTCCTTCAAAGGGTAGCGTCTTTGGACGTTTGGCCCACGTGGAGCACCTCATGGAGAGGTGGCTCCACAATGATACGCTCGAAAGGAAGGAGCTATCAGCCCGGGTCTCCTCGGGAGTCCGTGGCAGCAGCACCTGTTTCAGGGCTGTCCAGAAAAGATGCTCCAGCAAGAGGAGCTTTATATCCGCGGGTCTCCTCGGGGGCCCGTGGCAGCAGCACTTGTAGAAGGGCCACATGATGTCTCCCTCTTGGAGGAGGTGAGCACACGGAGTCGGTTTTGTTCTGACTCCGGGATCAGAGGTATAGTACCTGCTCAGGACTGCCTATGAATCTCCCTCTCTGTGGAGTGTCATTGGTAAGTCTAAAATATGTCCGTGGAATGTACTGGAGCACTTGCGTATGGATTCAAGAGAGTCCTCGCAAACAAAGGTGGCAGGATACCTGGAAGGGGCCAGAGTTCCCCTCATGCTATAAGTGCCGGGAATGAACAGGCTATCAGGTGTGACATTAAAGACCAGCCGCCGAATCTTCTCTTAAGGTAAGACCTATTCAACAGGTAAAACCTGAATGAGGAAGCAAAAGCTGTCGGACCCAATCAAGGTACCAACGAAGAACAAAGCTTCATCATTGTGGCGACAACACACCCCACGTCTCCATTGGCAGTAAGCAGTTCACTGAAGTTGGTGGCGGCGTGAAAGCTGGGCAGAGGTCTTCAAGCCGAGGTCCAAGTCGGTCTCAGGAAAAATATGGGACCATCTACAAGTTGGTAATGTTTACACTTGTTTTTGTACAAATGATAATGATAACATGTGTTTAGTTTATGTGTTGTATAAAAGTAGAATTCCCTTGGTAAGGATGGAAGGGGCCCTAGTGGCCTCACAACACACAAATGGTTGTGGCATCTAATTATGTAAACCTGCACAATATTAGGGTTCCAAGCACAGAATTGTGGCCAGAATTGTCTTTCGAGGCAGGCTCAGAGTTATGGCCAGAGGTGTCTTTCGAGGTATGCTCAGTATTATGGCCAGGATTGGTTTTCAAAACAAGCTCGGAAATTGGGCCAAAGTTGTTGCTAGAATTGCGGAATTGGTGTGGCCTGTTCATCGTGAAAGATGCAGAATGTTGTTTAACTCGCATGTGCAGTATAAATGTTTCCGAATAGGAAACTTCGCATCTGATTTTCATAGGATGTTTCCATTTACAGGGATCACCGGAGACATTTGAAATTTATCTGGATAGGGCAATGATAAAAAACATTGCAAAATGGGTTAACTTCAGTTCCTAGGTTATTTACCAATGCTTGAACTGGTTTGAGCTCAAACCATTTGTTATGTCTTGTCTCGAGGATATTCTAATGCAGTATGTTGGTAAAATCAACAGTTTCAGCCTCAAGCTATATTTAAGAAAAATTAAGGTAATACCAACTAGACTTGTTGACCATTAGGATTTACATTTAACTATTAATTAGCCTGTGACTCCGCCCTGGGGTAAGATATTGGAATTAATAGGAGCCTGTAACAATCTTGTTGTGATAAGCAGCCTACTATTCAGCAAGTGTAATTGGCAATATAGTCGCTGTGTTTCAGCTGTGCAAGTGGGGGAGCTTACATTGTGCAAAGTGGTAATCTTTCAATTACCATGTAGGTCTTTGTGACAGACCTTATGCTATTACCAGCTGAGGCTACCAAGGTCATAATGGTGGAATAACAGTATTCAGCATTGCCCCAGTAGTCTGGTTTGTAAAATTTCAGTTATATTATAAACAGATGGGGCTCTAAGTTGAAAAATTATGAATACCATCTCTAGTTCGGAGGCAGAGGAGGTTTGCATTAGTTAACAATTATTCAGTTATTGGTATCAACTGCCTATAGACACTAGATGCATTCTATAGGTTATTGTGTGAATATGCATAATCTGCATGCTCAATGTTGAGTTGATACACTATGGTGGTGACATATGTTAGTCACATGGGTGCAACCAAGTCAGAATATCCAGAAATAATTTACCAAATGTCATTTTGTGTTGGAGTATCATCACAATGGAACACCGAACATCGATAAGTTTGTTTCCAGACTCATTTACCGGTTGCAAAATATATGGCATAACAGGGGCAAAAGATATATTCTTGCTACAAGGAGAAGGAAGTTATTTTTGTCTCCCTTCATTTTGCATCATCAGTCGGGTCTTGCAATAAAGTCAGCAAGATCCTGCTTTAGGTTGTCGTTCTGTCTGACTGACCTATGCAGCCATGCTTCCCGCTTTTGTCGAAAATAATAATACAACCTTTTACGGTTATTCTATCGTAAAACTTTGCTGGTTCAGCCTGTGGTTCGGGAAATCAGCCTCTGGATGATAAAATCAATTTATTGACATAGGCTCTGAGTAGACTGCTCCTGCGGCTTGGATTGTCAGACCGATCCATGTAGGTGCTCACTGCAGAATGCAGGGATAGCACCAAAAAAGAAAAGCATTACATTTTGTTTTGTTTGAATGCTAATGTTACATCTAATACGGTACAGGTAACTGACGTCTTGGAGTTTGTTTCAAATGGGTCTTTGACAATAAATTAAGTCATAGGACCATTCACCATGTGTCTCCATAATAGACAAAAATGCTCGAGGAACACAGTGGGTGACGCAGCATCTATGGAGAGAAGGAAAAGGTGATGTTTCGGGTCGAGACCCTTCTTCAGACTGATGTCGGGGAGGTGGAGTGGGGTGTGAAAAAGAAAGAAACAGTCGGAGACAGCAGGCTTGTGGGAGAGCAGGGAAGGGGGTGGGGAAGGAGGGAGAAACTGAACTCTGTCAGGTTTCACCCTCTGATACAAAGTTTATAAAGGTTATCTTTCACACAAGTTCTCCCAGGACAAGCACAGGGCAGTATGGGATATTGACATGGTATTAACACCATTTCACCAGGAGGCTCCAGCTATATCCTTAGCTTTGGCTCGGCTCTCATAACGTAGTTATCCTCATGGCGTTGGTCAGTACAGTGGATTCAGTCACTACATGTATGAAAGAAAGACTGGATAGACTCGGTTTAGAATCTCTAGAATTTAGGAGATTGAGAGGGGATCTTATAGAAACTTACAAAATTCTTAAGGGGTTGGACAGGCTAGATGCAGGAAGATTGTTCCCGATGTTGGGGAAGTCCAGAACAAGGGGTCACAGCTTAAGGATAAGGGGGAAATCCTTTAAGACTGAGATGAGAAAGACTTTTTTCACACAGAGAGTGGTGAGTCTCTGGAACTCTCTGCCACAGAGGGTAGTTGAGGCCAGTTCATTGGCTATATTTAAGAGGGAGTTAGATGTGGCCCTTGTGGCTAAGGGGATCAGAGGGTATGGAGAGAAGGCAGGTATGGGATACTGAGTTGGATGATCAGCCATGATCATATTGAATGGCGGTGCAGGCTCGAAGGGCCTACTCCTGCACCTAATTTCTATGTTTCTATGTTGTGACTGGATAGGATGGGTACATCTACAACTAATATTATATTTTAATGTTTAGTTAAGCAGAGAAGACGTGAGGTCTCAAACTAGTTTCATGAAACACTCCATGGACCTTTTGGTTATGTATGGTCACACATATACAAGGTCACAAGAGCCTTAGAGGCTCTGAACTAGCAATGTTTGTTAATTACAAAAACTTTATAAGAAGGTATTGGTTCAGACCATCTCCACGTGATTAAAACAGGTTTTGGCTCATGCAGGAGTAGATACTGACATTTTTCAAATCTCACTCCACCAGGGCTGCTACAACATCAGCAGCAAAAAATATGTATGTTTCCGCTGGACCTCATCCTAGCGACTGTAGGATGGTCGAACGGATGAACTTTCTGAAAATTTCATAATAACCTATTGCCAGATCAGGGGTATTTGCCAACTCTATTTTAGATTCATTAGTTAAGTTTACTCCCGGATGAGAGGAGTTACTATTATTATTACTTATTCATTATGAATGTTTCCCTCATCTGTCAATTAAGGCAGTTGTGGCTGTGTGGACTCGATCTCACGGCATAAAATCACAGAGCTTATAAATCTTCACGGAATCACTCGTGTGACTCCGAAGTAAAATAGTAAGATTAAACAAGAACTTACCAGTTTGAAGTTTGAGCTTTATTTTATGAGGAGTTAAGATGAGCGATTATGTGCCCTCCACTCCCAACCCTCGTATTATATAGATCATCTGGTAGTTCTAGTCATCTCTAATCTTACTATGTTAGTTCAACTACTGTTATCTGTGATTTCACACCGCTGCTTTGAAGATTGATGCGCATGCGGACTGGCGGGGCGTCTTCACGTAATTGCTCATCGTAACTCCTCATAAAATAAAGATCAAACTTCAAACTGGTAAGTTCTCATTTAATATTACTATTAAACACAACATTCTGCAAGTAATCAATTGGTCAGGCAGTATCTGGAAATGAAATAAACAGGTGATGTTTCGGCTACCATGTGTCTCCACAATAGACAAAAATGCTGGAGGAACACAGCGGGTGAGGCAGCATCTATGGAGAGAAGGAATAGGTGATGTTTCGGGTCGAGACCCTTCTTCAGACTGATGTTGGGGGGTGGGGTGGGGTGTGAAAAAGAAAGAAACAGTCAGAAACAGCAGGCTTGTGGGAGAGCAGGGAAGGGGGTGGGGAAGGAGTGAGAAAGCAAGGACTATCTGAAATTGGAGAAGTCAATGTTCATACCTCTGGGGTGTAAACTACATAAGCAAAATATAAGGTTCCTCCAATTTGCACTGGGCCTCACTCTGGCAATGGAGGAGGCCCAGGACAGAAAGGCCAGATTCTGAATCGGAGGGGCAGTTGAAGTACTGAGCCACCGGGAGATCAGGTTGGTTATTGCGAACTGAGCAGAGGTGTTGGGCAAAGCGATCGTCAAGCCTACGCTTGGTCTCACCAATGTGAGGCTCGGGACCATTGGAGCAGAGGCCCGGGACCGTTGGAGCGAGTGGAGGAGGGTCAGGAGCGGTGAGTACATAAATCCAGCACGGGGCTTGTTCAGGCAGAGGCCCGGGACCGTTGGAGCGAGTGGAGGAGGGTCAGGAGCGGTGAGTACATAAATCCAGCGCGGGGCTTGTTCAGGCAGAGGCCCGGGACCGTTGGAGCGAGTGGGGGAGGGTCAGGAGCGGTGAGTACATAAATCCAGCGCGGGGCTTGTTCAGGCAGAGGCCCGGGACCGTTGGAGCGAGTGGAGGAGGGTCAGGGGCTTGTTTTTACCGAAATCCGGAAAATTCCATTCTGAATAGGGAGGTTTCTGGTGGAAGCCGCTGATTGGTGGAAGCAGACGAGAGGAAGCAGCTGATTGGGTGGAGCCTCTGGTTAGTATTTCTGCTTTCTGGTTAAAGTTACGGTGGGTGAGTAAAGGTACAGTGGGTGAGTAAAGGTACAGTGGGTTAGTAAAGGTACAGTGGGTGAGTAAAGGTACAGTGGGTGAGTAAAGGTACAGTGGGTGAGTAAAGGTACAGTGGGTGAGTAAAGGTACAGTGGGTTAGTAAAGGTACAGTGGGTGAGTAAAGGTACAGTGGGTGAGTAAAGGTACAGTGGGTGAGTAAAGGTACAGTGGGTGAGTAAAGGTACAGTGGGTGAGTAAAGGTACAGTGGGTGAGTAAAGGTACAGTGGGTGAGTAAAGGTACAGTGGGTGAGTAAAGGTACAGTGGGTGAGTAAAGGTACAGGGGGTTAGTAAAGGTACAGGGGGTTAGTAAAGGTACAGTGGGTGAGTAAAGGTACAGTGGGTGAGTAAAGGTACAGTGGGTGAGTAAAGGTACAGTGGGTGAGTAAAGGTACAGTGCTTTTGGTTTGTATAATAAAGGTGTAGGTTAAAGGTCAAGAGGGAGCAGCTGTTTGAGTTAGATACCTGCTGATTTCTCACAGCAGTTTCCATTATATTATACTGATATCGGATCCAGGGTAAGGCGAGAGAATGTCAGCCAGAGCAGTGCACTGTACTGCATGTCAGATGTGGGAGGTCGGATGGCCCTCTTGACGTCCACATCTGCATCAGGTGCAGAGAGATGGGGCTCCTAAGGGACCGTATTAGGATCCTGGAGCAGCAGCTCGATGACTTCTGCCTGGTCAGGGAGAGTGAAAAGGTGATAGAGGAGAGTTATAGGGAGGTGGTCACTCCAAAACTACAGGAGAGAGACATGTGGGTCACGCTAAGGAAGGGCAAGGGGCAGAGGCATGAACAAGTGAGTACTCCAATGTCAGTACACCTGGCAAATAAGTACTCCTGTTTGAGTACAGATGGGGGTGACAGCCTACCCGGGGGTAGCAACAGCGGATGGGCCTTCAGCACAGAGACCGGCCCTGTTGCTGCGAAAGGTAGGGAAAAAAAGAGGAGGGCAATAGTAATTGGGGACTCTATTGTTAGGGGGTCGGATAGGCGATTCTGTGGATGCAGTCGGGAGACCAGGATGGTGGTCTGCCTCCCTGGTGCCAAGGTCTTGGACGTGTCTAAACGTGTCCAAGATATCCTCAAACCTGAGGTCGTGGTACATATAGGTACCAATGACATAGGTAAAAAAAGGGAAAAGGTCCTGAAGGGAGGATTTAAGGACTTGGGAGGAGAGTTGAGGAAAAGGACCAAAAAGGTAACAATCTCAGGATTACTGCCTGTGCCACGTGACAGTGAGAGTAGAAATGGAGCAAGGTGGAGGATAAATGCTTGGCTGAAAGACTGGTGCAGAGGGCAGGGATTCAAGTTTCTGGATCATTGGGACTTCTTTTGGGGTAGGTGGGACCTGTACAGAAAGGATGGGTTGCACTTGAACCCGAGGGGGACCAATATCCTGGCGGGGAAATTTGCAAAGGCCACTGGGGAGACTTTAAACTAGAATGGTTGGGGCGAGGGATGCAAATAGCAAAAGCTAGTAGACAGAATGGGAGGCAGGAAGCAGAAAAGGGAAGCACTCGGACACAAGAGGAGAAAGAAAAAAAAGGAAATAAACAGAGAATAAGAGATGGGGGGTTTCTTAAATGTGCATATTTTAATGCTAGGAGCATTGTAAGAAAGGTGGATGAGCTTAGAGTCTGGATGGACACCTGGAAGTATGATGTTGTGGCGATCAGTGAAACATGGTTGCAGGAGGGCTGTGATTGGAAAATAAATATTCCAGGATTTCGTTGCTTCAGGTGTGATAGAATTGGAGGGGCAAGTGGTGGAGGTGTTGCATTGCTAGTCAGGGAAGATATTACAGCAGTGCTTTGGCAGGATAGATTGGAGGGCTCATCTAGGGAGGCTATTTGGGTGGAACTTAGAAGTGGGAAAGGTGTAGCAACACTTATAGGGGTATATTATAGACCGCCAAATGCGGAACGAGAATTGGAAGAGCAAATATGTAAAGAGATAGCAGATATTAGTAGTAAGCACAAGGTAGTGATTGTGGGGGATTTCAACTTTCCACACATAGACTGGGAAATACATTCTGTAAATGGGCTGGATGGTTTGGAGTTTGTAAAATGTGTGCAGGATAGTTTTTTGCAGCAATACATAGAGGTGCCTACTAGAGGAGGGGCAGTGCTGGACCTCCTGTTAGGAAATGAGACGGGACAGGTGGCGGAGGTATGCGTAGGGGAGCACTTCGGGTCCAGTGATCACAATACCATTAGTTTCAATATAATTATGGAGAAGGACAGAACTGGGCCTAGGGTTGAGATTTTTGATTGGAGAAAGGCTAACTTTAACGAGATGCGAGATGATTTAAAAGGAGTGAACTGGGACATTTTGTTTTATGGGAAAGATGTAGAGGAGAAATGGAGGACATTTAAAGGGGAAATTTTAAGAGTACAAAATCTTTATGTTCCTGTTCGGTTGAAAGGAACCAGTAAAAATTGGAAAGAGCCCTGGTTTTCAAGGGAAATTGGACATCTTGTTCGGAAAAAGAGGGAGATCTACAATAATTATAGGCAGCATGAAGTAAATGAGGTGCTTGAGGAGTAAAAGAATCTTAAGAAAGAAATTAGAAAAGCTAAAAGAAGATATGAGGTTGCTTTGGCAAGTAAGGTGAAAGTAAATCCAAAGGGTTTCTACAGCTATATTAATAGCAAAAGGATAACAAGGGATAAAATTGGTCCATTGGAGAGACCGAGTGGACAGCTATCTGCAGAGCCAAAAGAGATAGGGGAGATATTGAACAATTTCTTTTCTTCGGTATTCACCAAGGAGAAGGATATTGAATTATGTGAGGTAAGGGAAACTAGTAGAGTAGCTATGGATACTATGAGTTTCAAAGTAAAAGAAGTACTGGCACTATTGAAAAATATAAAAGTGGATAAGTCTCCAGGTCCTGACAGGATATTCCCTAGGACATTGAGGGAAGTTAGTGCAGAAATAGCCGGGGCTATGACAGAAATATTTCAAATGTCATTAGAAATGGGAATAGTCCCCGAGGATTGGTGTACTGCGCATGTTGTTCCATTGTTTAAAAAGGGTTCTAAAAGTAAACCTAGCAATTATAGACCAGTTAGTTTGACTTCAGTGGTGGGCAAATTAATGGAAAAGATACTTAGAGATAATATATATAAGTATCTGGATAAAGAGGGTCTAATTAGGAACAGTCAACATGGATTTATGCCTGGAAGGTCATGTTTGACTAATCTTCTTGAATTTTTTGAAGAGGTTACTAGGGAAATTGACGAGGGTAAAGCAGTGGATGTTGTCTATATGGACTTCAGTAAGGCCTTTGACAAGGTTCCTCATGGAAGGTTGGTTAAGAAGGTTCAACTGTTGGGTATAAATGCAGGAATAGCAAGATGGATTCAACAGTGGCTGAATGGGAGAAGCCAGAGGGTAATGGTGGATGGCTGTTTGTCGGGTTGGAGGCAGGTGACTAGTGGGGTGCCTCAGGGATCTGTGTTGGGTCCTTTGTTGTTTGTCATGTACATCAATGATCTGGATGAAGGGGTGGTAAATTGGATTAGTAAGTATGCAGATGATACCAAGATAGGGGGTGTTGTGGATAATGAAGAGGATTTCCAAAGTCTACAGAGTGATTTAGGCCAGTTGGAAAAATGGGCTGAAAGATGGAGTTTAATGCTGATAAATGTGAGGTGCTACACCTTGGCAGGACAAATCAAAATAGGACGTACATGGTAAACGGAAGGGAATTGAAGAATACAGTTGAACAGAGGGATCTGGGAATAACCGTGCATAGTTCCTTGAAGGTGGAATCTCATATAGATAGGGTGGTAAAGAAAGCTTTTGGTATGCTAGCCTTTATAAATCAGAGCATTGAGTATAGAAGCTGGGATGTAATGTTAAAATTGTACAAGGCGTTCGTGAGACCAAATCTGGAGTATGGTGTACAATTTTGGTCGCCCAATTATAGGAAGGATGTCAACAAAATAGAGAGGGTACAGAGGAGATTTACTAGAATGTTGCCTGGGTTTCAACAGCTAAGTTACAGAGATAGGTTGAATAAGTTAGGTCTTTATTCTCTGGAGCGCAGAAGGTTAAGGGGGGACTTGATAGAGGTCTTTAAAATGATGAGAGGGATAGACAGAGTTAATGTGGACAAGCTTTTCCCTTTGAGAATAGGGAAGATTCAAACAAGAGGACATGACTTTAGAATTAAGGGACAGAGGTTTAGGGGTAACATGAGGGGGAACTTCTTTACCCAAAGAGTGGTAGTGGTGTGGAATGAGCTTCCAGTGGAAGTGGTGGCGGCAGGTTCGTTGGTATCATTTAAAAATAAATTGGATAGGCATATGGATGAGAAGGGTATGGAGGGTTATGGTATGAGTGCAGGCAGGTGGGACTAAGGGAAAAAAGTTGTTCGGCACGGACTTGAAGGGCCGAGATGGCCTGTTTCCGTGCTGTAATTGTTATATGGTTATATGGTTAATGTAGGGAAGTTGACACCTGGAACAGCGGATGCAGTAGCTGTGGTTGGAGGAGGTGCAGGTGAACCTCTGCCTCACCTGGAAAGACTGCTTGAGTCCTTGGATGGAGTCGAGGGGGGAGGTAAAGCGACAAGTGTAGCAGTTCCTGTGGTCGATTGTTGTTTAGAACCTGATAGCGAAGAGTAACTGAGAGATGGGAACCTGGTTTACTTGGTTAAAAGTACCCGGATGCGAAAGGTACTCCTAATTCTGCAGAACTTAGAGAGGAGGGACAGGGGTCCCCCTATAGAAATCCAGTCTTCGCAGGAGGAAAGTAACATTTAGGAGGAAAAGTAGTCCATTTAAGAAGTAGTACCCCTCAGAAAAGAGTAACCTAGGAAGGGGAAAATCTTTGGTATCAGCGGGAGAGGTTCTCTGATTGATAACAGCATGACGCGGCATTGAGATCGAGTGTTTGTAAACTGTGCGCTAGCGTGTTAAATTATTATTGTAAATTGTACAAATCCAGCATCGTCTTTTTTAACATCTTTATCGGATCCGAATTGTATAAATACTTGTGTATGTAAAAAGATTCAGAGTGCGTTAAGTCCGCGGACTGCTGTTTGTATTGCTTGTGTGAGTGCTTAAGGATTTTTGGATATTAGGTAATTTGAAGTATTTGAATTTGATATTTGTAATTGTTTAGATTGTAGTGTTGTTAGAATCTGATTAGTGGTGGTTCGATCATGGTTCGTGTTCTTTCAATCGCTGTGTCTGGGGAGGAGTCGTTCCATTGACTGAGCCCACGATGAGGAGGGATTGAGAATACTGCTATTTAAATTTGAGACTGAATAGTTAACAAATGCTCTATATTGCGAGTGCTTATGGTTTATATTGGAATGTAGTTAGGCATACTTATAAAACGGGGAATAATTTATTTTCCGCATTCAATTTTGCTTACCTGTTTGGAGCTCATTTGCATTTGTTTAGTTTAAGGTCGGGAATAGGAAACGGGCTGTGAGAACGTGTGTGATAATGGTTGGTAGTTTCCTGGAGCATTTTGATTTGAATATTGGTTAAAAACGACTTTAGTAATTTTGGAATTAGAAAGGGATATTGTTAAGAGGTGCAAGTAACTTTAGAGTTGCTTCCATATCCAATAGAATGGGGAACCATGCAAATAAAGATATGACAGCTAACTCGGAAAGTCCTTAACAAGAAATATGCAGTGAATTTCCACAAAAAGCTGATCGATTAAGAATTATTTCCGGATCATTAAATAGAGAATTAGGGAGCAAATTATGGCCCAGAGTGGGATTAGATACAGTTAAGGGATTGAAATACATTGAGCAGATTGTCTGGCAATGCAGCGATAGTGCAGAGGCAAAAGGATTGATTGAATTGTGGAGACATTATTATGAGGAACAGATAGGGAGTAGAGCGGAGGCAATAATGGCAAGTTGGAAGGGAGAAACTCTAAAGCGGGGGATAAAATTAGAAGATACTGAAGCCTTTGAACCTCCAAGGAAAGAGCCTGAGAGTATTAAAGATAAAGGGAGAAGAAAATCTTTCACAGAAAAATTGTCATCCATAAAGGGCCTGTCCCACCAGCATGCAACTCTACGCGATTAGCGCGACCTAACGTGGTCGCTTGAGCCGTCCGGCGTCGCGGGGCCGGTCCCACATCGATCACCGGAGCCGCGCGGAATTGTGCGGAGTTCGTCCCGAGTTCGTCCCGACACCGCGCGGGGCTCCGAAAAACCGACTATGTCTAAAAATCCCGCGCGGCAACGGCTTGTCGGCTCGCAGTCGCCTCGACATTTACACACCGCCCGTACATCGTGCCTCCGTGAACTTATTTGTAAGTGCCTCCGTGACCCTCTATGTGTGTGGCTCCGTGGCCCTGTATGTGTGTGTGTGTCTCGGTGCCCCTATCTGTGTACCCCTCTTAAGTCCTGGCGAACTTACCTTGGACTTGCTTCAAGTTCGCCTCGCTTTGCGCCGCGTTGCGCCACTCACCCAACCTCCGCGTGGCCCTCGCTGCCGGTTTAGTTGCGCTTGCCGCATGCAGGCGCATGCTGGTGGGAACGGCCCTGTACAGGGGATCACCCGACCTCCGCGCAGCCCCCGCTGCCGGTTTGATCGCATTCATCGCATAGAGTTGCATGCTGGTGGGACAGGCCCTTAAGTCTTAAGCATGAGGATCCGTTGGTTGGCACTGGTTTATGAGGGGGATGACGATAATTATTTAGAAGATTAGGAGAGTGTTAAAATTAGGAATTCACGTCCACCACCTAATACATCCTACGATCCCAATACCTTAGATGCACATTGCGGAGCTTGTGACCGGAATAGACAATCATATTCCATGGCACAGACTTCCTTAAACCTGACCTCTCCATCCATTACGGACAGTCCCAGAGTTCACGGAACCAGAAGCTAGACTAGAAAAAGAACTCAATTAGTTAAGAAAAAAGAAGAGCGTACCCCCAGACAAGTTGAACGAGCAGTTAGAGAAGGAAGGAAATCATTTAGAAAGTACCGTGAACCCCCTGGTGAAGGGGAAGATACATCTGGGGGTAAGACAACAATTGCCGAAGCCGAGGTAGACCTTGAAACTATACAGACAACCCTTAGACAGTTCCCTGTAAGGGAAATGCCCAATCTTTCTTTTGATCCAACCAATGCAGTGAGTGCAAATAATCCCCATACAATTAGAGTCTATTCCCCATGGAAAGGAGATGATGGCTATTTTGTCAAATACCCAATCGTAGAAAATCACCCACTCTTTTGTGGATCACTTAAGAACTACAATGCGTGTTTATCACGCCAATTCCCGGGATTTATAGGCGGTGATCCAGCAAATTATTAGCCCAAGTGAGCATACCAGATTCCTAAAGGATTTAGGACATCCGTTGCATGAAGCTCTTGCAAATATAATAGTGGACAATGGTGCAAGTGAAGAAGCTGTTTTAACAGCCCTTGCAAACACCCTTAAAAAAAAATCAATTTGGCCAGAGTACTAGATGTAAGACCAAAAAGGGGAGAATATTTAGAGCGATTTTCTGAATTATATATGGACCAATTGGGTGACTTAAATTACAGAAGTTGAGTAAATTCCCCACAATATTGTGCCGTCTTATTGAATTGCCTTCATAGAAACATAGAAACATAGAAATTAGGTGCAGGAGTAGGCCATTCGGCCCTTCGAGCCTGCACCGCCATTCAATATGATCATGGCTGATCATCCAAGTCAGTATCCGTACCTGCCTTCTCTCCATACCCTCTGATCCCCTTAGCCACAAGGGCCACATCTAACTCCCTCTTAAATATAGCCAATGAACTGGCCTCAACTACCCTCTGTGGCAGAGAGTTCCAGAGACTCACCACTCTCTGTGTGAAAAAATTCCTTCTCATCTCGGTCCTAAAGGATTTCCCCCTTATCCTTCAAATCAATCAAATCAAATCAAATACGTTTATTTGTCATTGCACATCAACTGTACAACGAAATTTCATGTGCATCCCCTTCAATGGTAAACAATAAAAGACACAGGATAAAAAAATTAAAAAAAGAACAAAAAACACAATAACACAAACAACCATTTAGTCTTACATTTACATTTACTACAAGATCAATGCATAAAATAAGTAATAGATAATTAAAAAATGCACATTATATTGCACATTCTAGCAGACAAATTTTTATTTGCACCCCGAATTGTGTAGTGTTGCCCGTAGTGTTATCTGTTTGAGTTAAGTTCTCTAATGGCACGTGGGTAGAAACTGTTAGTTAGTCTGCAAGTGCGGGCCTTCAAAGACCCGTATCGCCTCCCAGAGGGCAGCAGAGTGAAAAGGTGGTTGGCTGGGTGGAATGAGTCCTGTGTGATGTTTGTCGCCCGGCGTAAACATCGGGCCTTGTAAATGTCTTCCAGGGAGGGTAGTTGAGTGTTTATGATGCTCTGTGCTGTTTTAATAACCCTCTGTAGTGCCTTCCTTCCAGCCACAGTGCAGCTAGCAAACCACACCAGGATGCCATAGGAGAGGATGCTTATTTTATGCATTGATCTTGTAGTAAATGTAAATGTAAGACTAAATGGTTGTTTGTGTTATTGTGTTTTTTGTTCCTTAAGCTGTGACCCCTTGTCCTGGACCTCCCCAACATCGGGAACAATCTTCCTGCATCTAGCCTGTCCAACCACCATGTAGCAGAAGCGATTAAATCTAATAACATGGGCTGGACAGAAGATAGTGCCCTTCAAATGGGTAGGGCTGTAAGATATCACTGGAGGGACATAAAGAAGCAGGATAGCTCATCTGCAGTAAAACAAAAAAAAACGGAATATGTGATCAGAAAGGAAGTACCAAAATTCGACCCTGAACCATAGATCCCCAGAGTACCAGCAAACCATGGACTGGGAGAAATTAGAGTCCCGGAATATCTAAACCAACATTATAGAGAAGAATCTGCCCTAGAGCCAGTCCTCCAAAGACCAGGGTCGAGGACATGCAGGCCATCAGGAATGGGCCAGTGTAATAGTTGCGGAAGGGTAGATCACTGGAGTAGGGGGTGCCGAAATAAAGAAAGGAATGAAAGAGGGGGTCACAGAAGAAATTTCCAAGATCAAAGAGAATGGAGGGATCAATGGGAACCCAGAGAGCACAGAGAGAACTGGCAGGATAATCAAGAGCCAAGGGGACAAATCTCTTTTTCTCAGAATAAACCATTCACACTCCTATGATTAGCAAACTTAGTAGTGACTGGATGCAATTCTGATGAGGAACCTATGTTGTCTCTACAGGTTGAAGGTAAAATCTGCACCTTCCTAGTAGACACTGGCACATCCATGTCATCTCTTCAATCAATTTATAATTTACCAGAATCAAGAGAAGTTCAGAACCTGTCCGGGTTTCAAGGACAAGTTTGCCAGTATCCCATCTCTGAGCCAGTCGAAGTAATATATGGAGGAAAGGCAATCAAACATTGATTAGTGATAACAACCAGATTAGATTGCTACCTGATGGTGAGAGATATCCTAGTGCCAAACCCTGGCCATATCTTAACCCAAATACCGGCTGAAGCAAAAGTCTGTTCAATAGTCGACTTGCAACATGCATTCTTTTCTCTTCCTCTTCATCAAGACAGCCAATATTAGTTTGCCTTCACATTTAGCGGTCAACAATATACCTGGACCAGGTTGCCTCAAGGATTTGTTAATTGGCCTACTTTATTTTCCAGGTGTCTGCAGGATCAACTAAGTGCTTTGAAGTTCAAAATTAGTGCAGTATGTTGAAAGAAACATAGAAACATAGAAAATAGGTGCAGGAGTAGGCCATTCGGCCCTTCGAGCCTGCACCGCCATTCAATATGATCATGGCTGATCATCCAACTCAGTATCCTGTACCTGCCTTCTCTCCATACCCCCTGATCCCGTTAGCCACAAGGGCCACATCTAACTCCCTCTTAAATATAGCCAATGAACTGGCCTCAACTACCTTCTGTGGCAGAGAATTCCACAGATTCACCATTGTCTGTGTGAAAAATGATTTTCTCATCTTGGTCCTAAAAGACTCCCCCCTTATCCTTAGACTGTAACCCCTTGTTCTGGACTTCCCCAACATCAGGAACAATCTTCCTGCATCTAGCCTCTCCAAACCCTTAAGAATTTTGTAAGTTTCTACAAGATCCCCCCTCAATCTTCTAAATTCCAGCGAGTACATGCCGAGTCTATCCAGTCATTCTTCATATGGAAGTCCTGCCATCCCAGGAATCAGTCTGGGGAACCTTCTCTGTACTCTCTCAATGGCAAGAATGTCTTTCCTCAGATTAGGAGACCAAAACTGTACGCAATACTCCAGGTGTGGCCTCACCAAGACCCTGTACAACTCCAGTAGAACCTCCCTGCTTTTGTACTCAAATCCTTTTCTTATGAATGTCAACATACCATTCGCTTTCTTCACAGCCTGCTGCACCTGCATGCCTACTTTCAATGACTGGTGTACCATGACACCCAGGTCTCATTGCATCTCCCCTTTTCCTAATCGGCCACCATTCAGATAATAGTCTACCCTCCTGTTTTTGCCACCAAAGTGGATAACCTCACATTTATCCACATTATACTGCATCTGCCAAACATTTGCCCACTCACCCAGCCTATCCAAGTCACCTTGCAGCCTCCTAGCATCCTCCTCATAGTTAACACTGCCCCCAGCTTCGTGTCATCCGCAAACTTGGAGATGTTGCATTCAATTCCCTCATCCAGATCACTAATATATATTGTAAATAGCTGGGGTTCCAGCACTGAGCCTTGCAGTACCCCACCAGTTACTGTCTGCCATTCTGAAAATTACCCATATACTCCTACTTCTTGCTTCCTGTTTGCCAGCCAGTTCTCTATCCACATCAATACTGAACCCCCAATACCATGTGCTTTAAGTTTGTATACTAATATCTTATGTGGAACCTTGTCGAAAGCCTTCTGAAAGTCCAGGTACAACACATCCACAGGTTCTCCCTTATCCACTCTACTAGTTACATCCTCGAAAAAGTCTATAAGATTTGTCAGACAGGATTTACCTTTCATAAATCCATGCTGACTTTGTCCAATGAATTCACCACTTTCCAAATGTGCTGCTATCCCATCTTTAATAACCGACTAGCATTTTCCCCACTACCGATGTTAGACTAACTGGTCTGTAATGCCCTTTTTCTCTCTCCCTCCCTTTTTAAAAAATGGTGTTACATTAGCTACCCTCCAATCCTCAGGAACTACTCCAGAATCTAAAGAGTTTTGAAAAATTAATACTAATGCATCCAGTATTTCTGAGGCTACTTCCTTAAGTACTCTGGGATGCAGCCTATCTGGCCCTGGGGATTTATCGGCCTTTAATACATTCAATTTACCTAACACCACTTCCCGGCTAACCTGGATTTCACTCAGTTCCTCCATATCATCTAACCCCAGTCCCCTGCTATTTCCGTCAGATTATTTGTCTTCCTTAATGAAGACAGAACCAAAGTAGTTATTCAATTGGTCTGCCATGTCCTTGTTCCCCATGATCAATTCACCAGTTTCTGACTGCAAGGGACCTACATTTATTTTAACTGACCTTTTTCTCTTAACATATCTATAAAAACTATTGCAGTCAGTTTTTATGTTCCGTGACAGTTTTCTTTCATAATTTATTTTCCCTTTCCTAATTAAGCCCTTTGTCCTCCTCTGTTGGATTTATCCCAGTCCTCTGATAAGCTGCTTTTTATGGCTCATTTGTACGCTTCATCTTTAGTTTTGATACTATCCCTGATTTCCCTTGTTATCCATGGATGCACTTTCGTCCCTGATTTATTATTTTGCCAAACTGGGATGAACAATTGTTGTAGTTCATCCATGCAGTCTTTAAATGCCTTCCATTGTATATCCACTGTCAACCTTTAAGAATCACTTGCCAATCTATGTTGGCCAAATCACGTCTCATACCTTCAAAGTTACCTTTCTTTAAGTTCAGAACCCTTGTTTCTGAATAAACAATGTCTCCATCCTAATGAAGAACTCAACAATATTATGGTCACTCTTGCCCAAGGGGCCATGCACAACAAGACTGCTAACTAACCCTTCCTCATTACAAAGTCAAAGTACAAAGTCAAAGTAAACTTTATTGTCAATTCAAATAATGCAACAAGTAGTTACACAGAGGATTGAAATTGCGTTTCCCCATACTCCAAATGTGCAAGTAATATTTATGACACAGACAGACAATATACCATTAAAAATACCATTATAAATAGACATTATATTAAAAAAAATTCACAGTGTGTCAGAGTCTAGTAACATTTTGAGGTATGTTATTAAGGTGCAATAATAAAAGGTACAATATAGAAAAGAGCAAATAGCATACCGCAGACGTTGAGTTAAAGTTATTTGACAGTCAGTTGGTCTTTGTTTGTGTAATGTTCATGGAATTTTCTTGACTGAGTTGAGTAGTTCGATGGCCTGAGGGAAAAAGCTGTTTTTGCATCTGGTGGTTTTGCTCCACATGCTGCGGTAGCACTTGCCGGATGGAAGGAGTGTGAACAGTTTGTGTGCTGGATGGGTGGTGTCTTTGATGATATTGGTTGCCCTCTTGCGACAGTGAGATGGGTATAAGTCCTGATTGCTGGTTGGGGTGATCTGGTGATCTTCTCCACAGTCCTCTTCACTCTCTGTAGAGCATTCTGGTCAGCAGCAGAGCAACTGCCATACCAGACTGAGAGACTGCTGGTAAGAATGCTCTCAATGGCACCCCTGTAAAAGGTGGTGAGGGCAGAAGGGGGGAGGTCGGCTCTCCTCATCCGTCAAAGGAAGTGGAGGCATTGCTGTGCTTTCTTGACTAGGGAGACGGTGTTGGTGGACCATGTCTGATCATCTGTGATGTGCACTCCCAGGAACTTGGTGCTTTTCACAGACTCCACTGCACTGCCATTGATGGTGAGTGGGGTGTGTGCTGTCTGTTTCTTCCTGCCGGCCACAGTTATTTATTTTGTTTTATTAACATTGAGTTGAAGGTTATTGATGTCACACCAGTTGATGAGTTGTTGAACCTCATCTCTGTAGGCTGAGTCGTCATCATGGCTGATGAGGCCCACCACTGTAGTGTCATCTGCAAACTTGATGATGTGGTTCGAATTGTGTTTGGCACAACAGTCATGTATCATTAGCGTGAACAACAGAGGGCTTAGCACACATCCCTGAGGGGCCCTGGTGTTCATGATGGTGGTCTCTGATGAGTTTTTGCCAACTCTTAAGGGCCTGTCCCACCAGCATGCAACTCTATGTGATTAGCGCGACCTAACGTTGTCGCTTGAGCCGTCCGGCGTCGCGGGGCCGGTCCCACTTCGATCGTCGGAGCCGTGCGGAATTGTGCGGAGTTCGTCCCGAGTTCATCCCAACACCGCGCGGGGCTCCGAAAAACTGACTATGTCCAAAAATTCAGCGCGGCAACAGCTTGTTGGCTCGCAGTCGCCTCGACGTTTACACACCGCCCCAACATCATGCCTCCGTGAACCTATCTGTAGATGCCTCCGTGACCCTCTATGTGTGTGGCTCCGTGGCCCTCTGTGTGTGTGTGCCTCGGTGCCCCTCTCTGTGTGCCCCTCTCTGTCCTGGCGAACTTACCTTAGACTTCGCTCCAGGTTCGCCTCACTTTGCGCCGCGTTGCGCCACTCACCTGACCTCCGCGCGACCCCTACTACCGGTTTGGTTGCGCTTGCCGCATGCAGGCGCATGCTGGTGGGAACGGCCCTTTACAGGGGATCACCCGACCTCCGCGCGGCCCCCGCTTCTAGTTTGATCGCGTTCATCGCATAGAGTTGCATGCTTGTAGGACAGGCCCTTTACTGTCTGTGGTCTGTTGGTAAGGATGTCTAGCAACCAGTTGCATAGTGGAGTGCTGATGCCTATTTCGCCGACTTTATTCACCAGGTGTTGGGGGATGACTGTGTTGAAGGCGCAGTTGAAGTCGATAAACAGCATCTGCATGTAACTGTTATTGTTTTCCAGATGAGCCAGGCTTAGGTGGAGTGCTGTTGCTATGGCATCATCAGTTGGGACGAGGGTTACACAAAAAGCTGGAGAAACTCAGCGGTGCAGCAGCATCTAAGGAGCGAAGGAGATAGGCGACGTTTCGGGTCGAGACCCTTCTTCAGACTGGTCAGAGATAGGCGACGTTTCGGGTCAGTTGGGACGATATGCAAACTGGAATCAGTCAAGTGTAGAGGGGAGACTGGATGTTATGTGGGCCTTGACCAACCTTTCAAAGCACTTCATCCTGATGGACGTGAGTGCTGTGGGCCGGTAATCGTTCAGTGTTGAGGCTGGAGATTTCTTAGGTAACGGTATGATGGTGGTGGCTTTGAAACATGCTGGTATGATGGCTTGGCTCAGAGAGATGTTGAAGATGTCCGTGAGAACATCTGTGAGTTGGTCAGCACAGTCTCTGAGCACAAGACATACAAGACATCACAAACTACAGAGGCTGTGCCACAACGACAGAAGACCTGAGTGCACCGCTGGCAGAGAAGCTAAATTGCTTCTTTTCCCGCTTTGAAGCATCACAACAGCAGCACTCATCTGCTACAGCCCTGCTCCCACCCTTACCTGGCTCCTGCACTACTCCACTCACTGTAAGGGAGCACGATGTCAGACGGGTGCTCCTGGCAGTGAACCCCAAGAAGGCTGCCGGCCCAGATGGAGTACCTGGTAAGGTGCTCAAAGCGTGTGCCCACCAGCTCACCGTCATCTTCACCAGAATCTTCAATCTCTCCCTGGACCAGGCAGTTATCCCGTCCTGCCTAAAATCAGCCACAATCGTCCCAGTGCCGAAGAAGTCTCCCATCACCAGCCTAAACGATTACCGTCCCGTGGCCCTCACTCCAGTAATCATGAAGTGCTTCGAGAGATTGGTCCTCCAGCACATCAAGGACTATCTCCCTCCAGACTTCGACCCCCACCAGTTCGCCTATCGCCCAAACAGGTCCACAGAAGATACCATCACCGTAGCTCTCCACTCTGTGCTGAGCCACCCGGAGCAGGGGCAGAGCTACGTCTGGATGCTCTTTGTGGATTACAGCTCAGCTTTCAATACTATCATCCCGGACATTCTCATCGACAAACTGGTCACTCTCAGCCTCCCCACTCTTACATGTGCCTGGATAAAGGACTTCCTCACCAACCGGCCCCAGACTGTGAGACTCGGCTCCCACCTCTCCTCCACTCGCATGTTGAGTACCGGCTCCCCACAGGGCTGTGTGCTAAGCCCCCTCCTATACTGTCTCTACACCCACGACTGTAGTCCGGCCCACAACAACAACCGAATCATCAAGTTTGCTGATGACACTACAGTAGTCAGACTCAAGGGGAGATGAGGCAGCCTACAGAGAGGAAGTCCTGACGTTGACAGCCTGGCGCTCAGAAAACAACCTGGCTCTGAACACCAAGAAAACCAAAGAGCTCATTGTCGGCTTCAGGAAGCACAGCACCGACTTAGCCCCCTTATACATCAACGGCGAGTATGTGGAGAGGGTCCACACCTTCCGGTTTCTCGGCGTCCTCATCTCCGCTGATATCTCCTGGACAGACAACATCACAGCGGTCATCAAGAAGGCTCAACAGCGGCTGCACTTCCTGAGGGTTCTCAGGAAGCACAACCTGGACCCTGACCCGCTGCTGACCTTCTACCGCTCGTCCATTGAGAGCCTGTTGACATACTGCATTACAGCATGATATGGCAGCTGCACCATGGCAGACAGGGAGAGGCTTCAGAGGGTAGTTAGGGCAGCACAGAAGATCATCGGCTGCCCTCTCCCCTCTCTGATGGACATTTACACCTCCCGCTGCCTCAGCAGGGCGAAGAACATTATCAAGGACAACTCCCATCCTGCATTTGGCCTGTTCAACCTGCTACCCTCAGGGAGGCGCTATAGGTGCATCAGCACAAGGACAAATAGACTCAAGAAAAGTTTCTTTCCAAAATCCATTATCTCCCTGAACTCACACATGCACTGACTTCACAGCCTAACCCCCGGACTTTCATCTACCCACCTACTGTAATTTGTACTGTAACTGTAATTTCCAATATGTGCAATAACCCATACTGGATATAAGAATCCTATTTATCCATTCTATTTATCCATTGTCTTTTTCGCTGCAGAAACTGTACACCTTATCCCCCCCTTTTTTGTTTTGTTTTGCACTGAGTAGGAGCAGCTTTTAATCTCATTGTACATGTGTATAGTGACAATCAAAGGCATTCTGATTCTGATTCACACTTTTTTCTCCCCTCCTGTGCTGCAGAGCCACCCATGGTGCCATGAACTTGGCTGCTGCTGCCTTCCCCTGATGAGCCATCTCCCCCAACAGTATCCAAAATGGTTTATCTGTTCAGGAAGGAGATGACTGCAGGGGACTCCTGCACTACCTGCCTACTGCTACGCTGGCTAATGGCCACCTGTTCCCTTTCTGTCCGCTTAACTGTTACGTGCGATGGGACCAACTCACTGTACGAGGTATTCACGAGTTTCTCAGTATTGTGGATGTTCCAGTATGAATCCAACCGCAGCTCCAATCATTCAATGCGGTCTGTCAGGAGCTGCAGCTGGACACACTTCCTGCAAACGGAGTCACCAGGGATACCGACCATATCCCTGATCTCCCACATGTTGCAGGATGAGCAAACCATGGGGCTAAACTCAAATGACATGGCTTGCCCCCAAATTAAATCAACTCATACTATAAAAATCATAATCCTTTAAACTAACATTTACTAAAAAGCACTGAACCGTTAGCTCACTGAACCCTTAGCTCACTGAACCCTTAGCTCACTGAACCCTTAGCTCACTGAACCCTTAGCTCACTGAACCCTTTGCTCGTTGAACCCTTTGCTCGTTGAACCCTTTGCTCATTGAACCCTTTGCTCATTGAACCCTTTGCTCGTTGAACCCTTTGCTCTCTGAACCCTTAATGCAAACCAGGGGTTGCACCCAATCAGCTGCTTCCTCCAGTCTGCTTCCACCAATCAGCGGCTTCCACCAGAAGACTTATTTTGAAGTGATGGAACGTTACAGATTGGGTCCTCCTCCTCTTGCTCCAATGGCTCCTGGGCCTCTTGGGCTCCTGGGCCTCTGATGACCTATTATTGGCCAGTAAAGATGAATCCAGTCATCGGAAAGACATTGCACAAATACTAAATCATCTAGCCAATCTAAGGTATGTGGTCTCACCATCAAAAGTACTGGTAGCTCAGGAGAAAATGACATTTCTAGGAATTATAATTTCGGCCACCGAAAGAAGCCTTGAGAAGAGCAGATTCAAACCTATCTGCCAATTTCCAGTCCCAAAAGAAGCAGACACTGGATTCCAAATATAGCACTAGAAACCAAGAAGCTAACACCTTATACCAGCAATGATGGCAAATTTTAATTACCAAAGGAGGCACAGGAAGCATTTGAGAACTTAAAAAGATCATTGGTGCAAGCCCCGGCATTGGGAAGGCCGTTATACAATTCTCCTTTCCAACTGTATTGTACAATTCTATCTGACTGTGCCACCGGTACTAACACAAAAACATGGGGATAGACATAGACCAGTTACATATTACTCCTCCAAATTAGATCCAGTAGCTAGGGGACATCCTCTTTGCACTCAAATCTTAACTGCAATCTACAATAGTTTACAATCAGCTGCTAATTTGACACTTCAGCAGTTCACATTTGGTATCAGCATTGTTGGGGCAGCTTCAAACCCAACACTTGATAATGGCCTGCCAAAATAAGTATGAGATATATCTGTTGAAAAATCCGAAATTGCAGTTCAAACATTGTACATTGATTAACCCAGCCTCTTTTCTTATTTCACCCCTGAAGAGCAATCAGAAGCAGGACACGATTGTCTATTTGTTATAGAGGAAGAAACATCAGTGAGAGAGGACTTGAGGGATGTAGCCATGGAAGATCCTGACATCACATTATATGTGGACGGGAGTGCATCCATTGGACCGTGTGGTGCAAGGTTGCCTGGGTATGCAATTATTAATCAAAAGACGGAGATTGCTTTTAAATCACCCTATTCAGCACAACAAGCTGTATTCACTTTAATTGGGACTTGTATTATTGGGGAAAATCTAAAACGTGAATATTTACACTGATTCTTGATATAGAGGATTTCTAACCTGCCAGAACCCAAATATCACACAAACAATTGGTGACAAATTTATTGAAGGCCTTAATGCCATCCAGACAAATCTCTGTAATGAAATGTAGCGTTCATACTAAAAGACAGACCCCAGTAGATATTGGAAATCATAATGCCGATTTAGTAGCTAAGAAAGTATCACTGGAACGTAAGGTGGTGGTACCTTGAATGATGAGGCAGACTAAAAGTGTAACTAACAAGTCCTCCTTGGAGAAACTGATGCCAACCATCCAAGAAATCATTTGATTACAAGAAGGGGCCACCGAAGAGATGGAGACAACTGGGATGTGTATTGGATTGTATGACTGGGTTGTGGACCACTTCAGCAGGGCAAACTTGCACGACAGACTCTTTAGTAGAATGGGTTATAGAGCGTATGCATTATGCAACCCATTGTGGTGCAAGGGCAGTAGGGGACACTCTATTGGCTACTTGATGGCATCCAAAATTACAATCCTTTGCTCAAAAGGTAAGCAGTAATTGTCTGGTCTGCCAGAAATACAATCCAGGTAAAGGAATAGAATGTGAAGGAGGTGAAAACACAATTGCCTATGGCTCCCTTTGAGACATTGCAAATGGACTGTATTCAATTAGAAAGATGCCAAGGATATAAATACGGTCTTGTCATAATCGATGTATTCAGCCGGTGGATTGAGGCATACCCAACCCTTGACAATAAAGAGACCACAGGCTGCTGGACGTAGAAAGGGAAAACCAGACCCTTAAAACTAAATTAGCCAAATTAAAGGCGGAGACTGAACTTGGATGGATTAAATTACTCTGAATATCCCTTTTTCAGATGTGAGTCATGCGATGAAAATAGTCAATTCCCACCATAGGACTGCAGAGATGACCGAATATATCTTAGCCTTGACCAGAGCCTTAAGGGATTTACATTGTAGAGTGAGAGCAGCCTATGGTGATATGTCTTCATTAGCAACTCCAATTAAAGTAAAATCTGGAGACTATGTCTTAGTGGGTAAGGAAAAGATCAGAATTTGTTGGGAAGGACCTTACCAAGCTCTTCTAATGACTCTGACAGCAGTAAAAGTAGAGGTAGCAGTAAAATAAATGCCTGGGTGCATCTTCATCATTGTAAAAGTATTAGTGAAGGTATCAGTGGTTAACTTGTTTCCTCCCAGGTTTTCTTAGCGATTCTCCACTCTATTATGAATCAAGGACCAATGAACTATCAAGATTGATGGATGGGATTCGCGCTAATGAAAACTCAGGAGGTGAACTTGTCAGACAGAAATCATGGAGCTATGCCCACAAAAACTCAGGAAGCTCAACAAAATTCTGAGAAGCTACATCAACATCTTCCTGTTAGAACATTTGTTACAGTATAGCAGTCATCATTATATTCTGGAGTAATCATTTATGATGAGGGTTATCCTGAATGATAAAATGGGGGAATGTTAATATTGGCCAAATTAAAGACACCATAAAATGGAGGATCCCTGCGCTTTTTGGAATTGCTTAACCCTTGTCAGCTGAACTTTACAGGCTTTGACTGGCGCCAGGCAGTCTAGGCTCAGACTGGTATTCAGGATGGTGAGGGATCCAGGTGCTCCTTGTTTCTCCTAAAATGTATAGCAGTTTTGCAAACAAGCCCTAAATGCATCATTTTGATTGAATCGCCCCAAAAGCATTGGAAATAGTTTAAATAATGTTGCAAGACGGTCATCCTGTTAAACGATGATTGGTCGAATTGTTGAGCCTTGGAGAAACTGTTTGAATCTCAGGGCACATGTTTCAATGTTTATTCTTGTTTGCTTCCTTCTAGAACTTTATTTTAAATAATTGTCACTGTATTTTAGGATTAGGAAAATGTCTATCATATCCTGTGTTAATCAATATCTGTTATTGGACTGTACAGAGACCACCCCTATGTGATTTGACCCCTCAAGGTTCGGGGACCTATAAAAAAAACACTCCCACAAGGTCCTATGTTGTTCTTCTGGGAGGACCGCATGACATTCTGGAATGCCTCTTCTGGAGAGAGGCTAAAGAGGGCTTGATCAGGCAGATACGAGGACAGAACCCGGGGTGGGTAGGTATAATAGTGGAACTGTAATTGTGTTTTGTCAAAATAAAGTTTAGATGCGCAAGTGCTTGACTCAGTGATTTTTGATTGAAACTAGACTGGGGGGAAGCATAGAACGAGCTATTTACAAAGTCAAGAAGAATCATGCATATCATTGTTAGAATACAGTCATGAGGAAACTAGATTGGGTCAAATGTGCAGATTTCTTCCCCTAAGGCTCATATCTGTTGCTGGCCTCACCCCACTTCCAGTTTATGTTCACCTCCCAACCTATACTCTCAGTCAGAAGAAGGGTTCCAACCAATGGTCCCTCTGAGCTTTGCGCGTGTGCGTGTACACACAAGTTTTGAAATCACGCACAAAGAAAATTTATGTGCACTCAAAGGATTTTGAAATTCTGATTTTTTTGTTTCAAAATCTGCGACCCAATCCGGCACCGGGGGCAGCTGCAGCCCTCTCTTGGAAATCTATATGGACTTTAGTAAGGCATTTGATCTATATGGACTTTAGTAAGGCCTTTGACAAGGTTCCTCATGGAAGGTTGGTTAAGAAGGTTCAACTGTTGGGTATAAATGCAGGAATAGCAAGATGGATTCAACAGTGGCTGAATGGGAGAAGCCAGAGGGTAATGGTGGACGGCTGCTTGTCGGGTTGGAGGCAGGTGACTAGTGGGGTGCCTCAGGGATCTGCGTTGGGTCCTTTGTTGTTTGTCATGTACATAAATGATCTGGATGAAGGGGTGGTAAATTGGATTAGTAAGTATGCAGATGATACCAAGATAGGGGGCGTTGTGGATAATGAAGAGGATTTCCAAAGTCTACAGAGTGATTTAGGCCAGTTGGAAAAATGGGCTGAAAGATGGCAGATGGAGTTTAATGCTGATAAATGTGAGGTGCTACACCTTGGCAGGACAAATCAAAATAGGACGTACATGGTAAACGGAAGGGAATTGAAGAATACAGTTGAACATAGGGATCTGGGAATAACCGTGCATAGTTCCTTGAAGGTAGAATCTCATATAGATAGGGTGGTAAAGAAAGCTTTTGGCATGCTAGCCTTTATAAATCAGAGCAATGAGTATAGAAGCTGGGATGTAATGTTAAAATTGTACAAGGCATTGGTGAGACCAAATCTGGAGTATGGTGTACAATTTTGGTCGCCCAATTATAGGAAGGATGTCAACAAAATAGAGAGGGTACAGAGGAGATTTACTAGAATGTTGCCTGGGTTTCAACAGCTAAGTTACAGAGATAGGTTGAATAAGTTAGGTCTTTATTCTCTGGAGCGCAGAAGGTTAAGGGGGGACTTGATAGAGGTCTTTAAAATGATGAGAGGGATAGACAGAGTTGATGTGGACAAGCTTTTCCCTTTGAGAATAGGGAAGATTCAAACAAGAGGACATGACTTTAGAATTAAGGGACAGAAGTTTAGGGGTAACATGAGGGGGAACTTCTTTACTCAGAGAGTGGTAGCGGTGTGGAATGAGCTTCCAGTGGAAGGGGTGGCGGTAGGTTCGTTGGTATCATTTAAAAATAAATTGGCTAGGCAAATGGATGAGAAGGTTATGGAGGGTTATGGTATAAGTGCAGGCAGGTGCGACTAAGGGAAAAAAGTTGTTCGGCACGGACTGGAAGGGCCGAGAAGGCCTGTTTCCGTGCTGTAATTGTTATATGGTTATATGGTTATATGGTCTGCGGGAGCCGCATCCGATCCGTGGGTGCCACATCCAGTCCCTGCGCTTCAACCAGGAGAGGACCAGGGTTAGCGGCGCTGCTGACAGGAACCTACTGGTAAATGGATGGGACTAGACCTTGGAGAGGAGGGAGAGGGAGGTGGGGAGGGAGGTGGGGAGGGAGGTGATCCGGGATAGGGAGCGAGGGGTGGTTGGTGAATGGGGAAAGGGAGGGATAGAAGGTGAGGAGAGAGGGGGAGATGGGGGAAGGAGCGAAGGAGGGGAAGAGGGAGGAGGATAGAGGGGGAGAGGTGGGGAAGTAAAGTGACAAGTGTAGCATTTCATGGGGAATTCTGTAGCTGGTTTATTGCGTTTTTATTGAAATAAATTTTGATTCATCATGTCAAAATTAAAGGATGCAAAGTGTGCGAAGTGCAAGCTGGTTTAAAGTTGAATGGCTTAACGAAATAGTAAAAACTGCTACACCAAAAGCTCATGGGGTCATATATGTGCACAAGAATTCAGTGCACACACACATTTGTAACAGCATAAAAAAAATGCACAATACAAGATTTCTGCGCACATGGATACTAAAAATTAGAGGAAACATTGGTTCCAACCCAAATCGTCACCTATTATTTTTCTCCAGAGATATTCGGAGATGCTGCCTGACCCACTGATTTACTCCAGCATCTTGGGTCTATCTTCAGTATAAACCAGCATCTGCAGTTCATTCCTGCTCACCAATGAATCAGTTCAGTTCATATTTTATGGTAGTAAGCAATCATTTAACATAGGCGGGCATCTAATAATTCACAACGCAAACTCAACATATTCATAGCATCTCACTTTTAAAGGGGCTGTCCCACTGCGGCGACCTAATTGGCGAGTTTAGAAGAGTTTAGGAGAGTTTGAAAAAGTGTCATGTTGAAGACCTCCTTCGACTATGTAGAAGACCTCCTTCGACTATGTTGAAGTCTAGCTTCGACTAGTTTCGG
Organism: Raja brachyura; assembly: GCA_963514005.1. The sequence goes on along the minus strand of OY740785.1, from coordinate 92,893,401 downwards.
GAAAATTTGCACTGAATAGTGGAGAGTGAAGACGACCTCCTTTGATCTCCATCAACCGCCCTTCGATTATGTTGAAGACTATCTACGACTACCTTCGACTACCTGTGATTATCTTCGACTACCCTCGATTACCTACGAATAACATGCCGACCTACTACAACCTACTTTGACTAAACCTATGAGCAAAAAAAAACGAATTACTATTACAGTCCATTTTTTTCCATGGCGACCTTTGTTTACCCGCGGGCATTTTTCAGCATGTTGAAAAATACGCCACGACCTAGCTGAGGTCTCGAGTACGCGGGGACTACTCTCGAGCATGAAGGAGAGTTACAAAGACCTCCTAGGACCTTGTGTCGACCATGCTGCGAGTATGAGTCAAGGGCAAACTCTTCTAAACTCGCCAATTAGGTCGCCGCAGTGGGACAGCCCCTTTACTCACACCAACAAAATATTTGTTATGGAAAAAACTTCGCAATCTTTAAAGTCCTTGCCAGAGTCTCATTAACAATGTCTGACCATGGGTAATGCCATAGAAACTGGTAAATAGAGAGATACATTTTATTACATTTAAAAATGCATATTTTCCTTCCAATGGTCTCAGTGTTATTAATAAGTAAATACTGCGTGATAACTGCATCACTCACTTCAATCACTTTGATGATGGTCGGGAGTAGACTAGAGGGGCTGTAATTAACTAGATTGGATTTGTCCTGCTTTTTGTAAATAAGACATAGCTTGTTAAAATTCCATTTTATTGGGGAAATGCACAGTATTGCACAGCTTGGCCCGAGGCCTGGGTATTTATAGAGCACTGATCTTCAGGACGACAACCAAAATGGTCTACAGTTAGTCCATTCAACCATTTCTTGATATCACATAGGCAGAGTACAATGGCGTAGTGGTAGGGCTGCTGTTTACAGCGCCGGAGACCTGGGTTTGATCCTGACTAAGGGTGCTGTCGGTATCGAGTTTACACTTCTCCCTGTGACTGTGTGGGTTTTCTCCGGGTTTAACCTGTTTCCTCCTGCGAGATTGTAGGTTAATTGGCTTCCGTTAGAAAAAAATAATCCATAGTGTGTAGGATAGAACTAGTGCACACTCAGTAGGCCAAAGGGCCTATTTCCATGTTTTATCTCTAACCTAAACTAACTAAACTAAACTAAGCTAAACTAAACTAAACTAAACTAAACACATGGAGGTCAGTTTATTGACTGAGGAATGACTTCTATGATGGTAAAGCCCCTGTCCAACTTACATGTCCTTGGCACGCTACTTACCAACCTCGTGGTCGCGTTGTGGCGTGACGGTCCCGCGAAGGTTGCACGCGACTTAATTTGACCGCACAGCCGTCTGGAGCGCGTGATGTCATTTGAAGATGGACACAAAATGCAGGAGTAACTCAGCGGGACCGGCAGCATCTTTGGAGAGAAGGAATGGGTGATGTTTCGTGTCGAGAACCTTCTTCAGTTCCCTTACCAGGGACACGCGAGCACGGACGTAACTCTGGAAAAGGGGCAGGCAGTCGACTGCTGTGCGGCCGTCGACTACTCGCTGCCTAGACCAGCGAATGGCCATCTTGGCCAGGCCCAGGAGCAGACCGACAGGGAGACCCCCTCCTCCCTCCCGACCCCCCCCCCCCCGCCCCCTCTGTACCGGGTGCCCAAAAATCAATAGTGTCGGACTAAAGTGGAGCCAAAACTTGAGGAGCAGCCACTTCAGATACTCGAACAGGGGCTGCAACCTTGAACACTCCATGTAGACGTGAAACAGGGTCTCTTCCTCGCCGCAGAAGTGACAGGTGGCGGACGAGTCCGTGAACCAGCTCAAGTACCTGTTGCAGGCCACGGCTTTGTGCAAAACTCTCCACCCCAGGTCCCGAATGTAAAGGGGAAGAACTCCCTTGTAGAGAGACCAGAGAGACCTCCACTGGGGACCTCTCCCCTCGTCAGGTAACACGGACCGCCAGGGTGTGTCTGGACAGAAGACGATGGCGAAGAAGTGGAGAGTGTGCAAGAGCAGCCTGTACAACACGCGCCTCTCCGCCTCACGGAACGGCACGCTGGGCATCTCAGAAAGGCGGGGGGAAGGCAGAAACTCATGTTGCGTGGGGCCGGCTCTCAGGGAGGGACCCGGGCCATGGGTCCTATGAACAATTCCGATTGAGCGGGGGTAAGCTCGTCCGGAATCGCTCCACGCACACGCCTCTCCAGGCCACAACACCCCCCTCCCCTGAGGAGCAGTGGCCTGGCTGAAGGTGACCAAATTCCTGGCCTTCAGGAGGTCACGGTAAAAGCCAGGCAACTCCCGCCTAGCGCGTCGACTCATACCCGCTACTGGGAGCCGTGAGCCCTCTTGAAGGCAGCGCCCCTGGTGGAAAATGTACGTTGCCAGCACGTGCCATTTAGGACATACCTCTGCAGGGTCCTGAGTCGGAGAGCCGCCACCTGGGTACGAATACAGACCAGCGCCTGACTGCCCTCCGCCAATGGGAGACTCAGAACCCCAGCAGAGACCCAGTGGTTCCTCTCACCCCAGAAGAAGTTGGCCAATCTCCTCTGTAACCTGATTATAAATAAAGAGGTTGGGACCATATTGTACCAGCCGGTACCACAGCATAGAGGCCACCAGCTGGTTTATAACTACAGCCCTGCCCCGGTAAGAGAGCACACCAAGGAGACGTGGCCAATGTCCCAGCCGGGCGATGATCTTTGCCTCCAGCTCCTGCCAGTTCGCCGGCCACGCCCCCTCAGTGGGACTCAGGTAGACCCCCAGATAGAGGAGGTGCGTGGTGCTCCATGCAAAACCTGCCATCTCCTCCAGCAGGGAGTCCACCTCCCACTGACCCACTAAGAGACCAGAACACTTCCCCCAGTTGATCTTGGCAGAGGATATAGCCGAGAAAACCTGCTGGCACTCACGCATCCTCCTCAGGTCAACAGGGTCAGTGAACATCAAAATGACATCATCGGCGTAGGCCGAGAGAACCACCTATATCCCCGGCCCCGGCAAAGCCAGGCCTGTCAACAGCCTCCGGAGTAGGCACAGGAATGGCTCTACACAGATGGAATACAGCTGGCCGGACATGGGACATCCCTGATGAACCCCCCTCCCAAAGGGAATGGGGGCCAATAAAGAGCCGTTGACCTTAACAAGGCACTCTGCAGCAGTGTATAAAAGTCGGACCCAGGCCACAAAATGCGGTCCAAATCCGAACGCCTGCAGAGTCCCAAGAAGGTAGTTGTGCTCCACCCTGTCAAACGCCATCTCCTGGTCGAGGGAGAGATAGGCGACTGACTGTCCAGCCCCCTGGGACAGGTGGATAAGGTCCCGGAGCAAATGGATATCTACCAGCTCAAAAGAGTCCACCATCTCCCTTAAAGACTTTACTGCAGCCGGGTCACGCTGAACGCCAGAACGATCTCTCACCTCGAGTGTACAATTAAAATCTCCCCCCAGGAAAACACACTCCCCACGATCGATAGTGTTCAACAACGTGGTCACTTCCCTTGTTAAACGCGTCTGCATTGCGCCGATCTTGGGGGCGTACACATTAATGAAGTGTAATGGCAGGCCATCCAAACGCACGGCCAGATACAGCAAACGGCCTGGTACAATGTCCTGCACTTTGAGGATCTCCGGCTGGAAAGACGGGGCCAACAGGAAGGCCATTCCACTTGAATTGGAGCTGAGATGGCTCATGTAGACCCCCCCTTCCCACTCCAGGAGCCAGGTGGGTTCATCACTAGCCACAGTGTATGTTTCCTGCAGGAAGCTCACCGCGTACCTCTCGTCCCTGAGCACTGAGAGATGGCGAAACCTACGGAGAGACCCCCTGCCCCCATTGATATTAAGGCTGGCTATAGTGAGCTTCATTTTGAGTGTACACTAGATCTTTTACCAGCCCCCGGTGAAGGAGTGGAGCCGCCCCTAGCCTTCTGCCCTCTCTTTAGGGCCTTAAAAAGCTCTTGGAACTGGTGCATCTCATTTCTTATTAGCCCCGTCTCATTTCCCTTCTTCTGAAGGATGGCATAAATGGACCGCATGGGCACCCTCAGGTCCGACCAGCGGTCGACAGCCAAAACCACCTTGTTCCTTCTCCCTCTAGTGTCCTTTAAGAACTTCCGAAGTTCCCAGACTTCGACAAGTCGAGACACGGGGCCACGGGCGGGGCATTCCATCAACTCACTCTTGACGGACTCCGCGTACCCTTCCTCCTCACACTCAATGTCCGAGCCCGAGTCCGGAAGGTTGCGACTTTCAGCTGCCTCGCTCACCCCTCCCTGTGAGATGGGCGTTCCAGCCACATCACATGGTCCCTCCTCTGTCACCATCCCACCCCCAGGATCAGTGACAGGGGCAGGTACCGGTGCCTCTGACTGCAGCAAGCTATCTGCTAATTGGCCAGTCTCCTGCACGCTTCCACCACCCTCTTTATCCGGATTGGGACCAGTGAAATCGGAGCAAGTCTCCGGGCCTTGCTGTAAGCGGGCCTGTCTAGAGTCCGAACGAAGGACACGATCCGAACCGACCTTGCCCTCCTCCACACCCAGGCTTCCCGCCCCAGCACCGTCACCCAGACAGTCCCCGTCCCCCACCACCAGTTGAATCACCTCGCTGTGGCCCTCAGGAGCCGATGTTACTGGAGTCTCCCCTGCTCCCTCAACCAGTGGGGCATCACACCCCTCAACTGGGCTTGTAGCCTCAACGAGGAGCTCAGGCTGCGGACCCACCCCTACACCCAAGTCCCCCCCTTCAGGCTGCCCCTGGTCATCCACTACGCTAGCAGATGTGCTCTCTGGGGGAACAGCCCCCAAGGGTAATGTATCACCACTCTCAGGTGGTTCCTGCACTACAGAGGCATCCTCCCCCTCAGAGGAGGCGTGCCCTGGATCCCCCACCTCAAAAGGAGGGGAAGGCCCCCCTTCAGGTTGTCCCTGAACTTCAGGGCCCTTCTCTGTATCAGAGAACCCATGTCTCCTCCTCTTCCAACCACTGGCGTGTGGTGGTACGGTGAGCTCCATTACGGAAGCCTCGACCTCCACACAACCGTCTACCTGTTCAACCTCTCCAGTTGCACCCTAGGGCCCTTATTCTTCCCTGGGCCCAAGGGACCGCCTTTCTTCTTTTTCTTGACTTTCCTCCCCCGCTGACGCTCCCAAACCTCCCTGTCCACCCCACGCACTTCACCGGCATCCACCTCCACAGGTACGGGGCATGGGGGTGGTGGGGGGATGGGGGGTGGGGGTAGGGGAATAAAGCCTTCACGGGCTACCCTGGTAGAACCAGCAGCCCCAGATGGGCCAGCAGTGCTCTCCCGGGCCACCGTGGTGGAACTGGCAGCCCCAGATGGGCCAGCAGTGCTCCCCCGGGCCACCGTGGTAGAACCAGCAGCCCCAGATGGGCCAGCAGTGGACTCCCGAGCCACCATGGTGGAACTGGCTTCCCGGGTCCTGGGACAATTCCGGTGAAAATGCCCCACCTTTTTGCAAGCATGACAACGCACTTGGCCCGCGTTCCAGAACACGCGATATGAGAAATCATCCGCCTCCACATCAAAACTCCCCTCCGTGTCCATCCCCTGTGCCATCTGTATATACATGCGACATTTGAACGTATATATATATATGCCGCATCTCAGGATCGTCAAACCTGTACACCAGTTTGGTGAGCCCCGACCGCACCTCCCCCAGCTTCCTTACATGTGGGAGCAGGAGCGCATCCAGAACAAAAGTGGTAACGTTGGATAGAATGACCGGCAACACGGGACCCCCCCATGGGTCCACTGCCGTGAAAATCCCGCCTGCTGTTACCCTCCTTTCCAGAGCCAGAGCCACCGCCTGTTCAGTCTTCAGTAGAACAACAACCTTCTCACTGACTACTGCGCCCGAGACTATGGCTTTCTTGCCAACAGTCTCACCCAGCGCATCTAGAAAGGCCTTAAAGGGCAGGTTGCTCTGCACGTACATTTTTACCCCATGTGTGCGCCCCATCAACTCATGGCCCTCAGTCTCGGAGACTGCCGACCGTGCGACAGCTGCATAACTCTGAGGGTCGCCATCTTTAGGGCGTGGCACAACACACAAAGTATGAGTATTTTTAAATCAAAGCAGTCTTTCTGCTGTTGCTGCACCTCCACTCTTTTGCAGCAGTTCAGTATTCTTGTGAAGGCTTTCTTGGCAAAGCAACAGAAGCAGTCTCCTCCTGATAGGATAGGAATGTCCGTGTCAATCCTCCCGCCGTCAAAAATGGAACTTCCTGAGGCTTCTTCCCCAGGTCTCCATCACCTCCCCGGCTTCAACGAAATCCAAGGCACTCTTGCCGTTCTTATCCAGCACAACTGGACTGGGCAAGTCGGTGTAGGAGGGAGTTTTCCGATGTTACTGACCACAAACACCACTCCAGACTCAGCTCCCACCAGTTCAAGTGAATCTTGGCCTTCCGCCAGCCACTGCCGCTCTTACGACTTTCCAGATAAACACAGACAATCCTTAATCCAAGCTGGGGGGTATAGTTAGGTGTGAGGAGGATGCTTGGAGGCTGCAGGGCGATTTGGATAGGCTGAGTGAATGGGCAGATGCATGGCAGATGCAGTATAATGTGGATAAATGTGAGATTATCCACTTTGGTGGCAAAAACATGAGGGTAGACTATTTTCTGAATGGTGGCAGATTAGGAAAAGGGGAGATGCAACGAGACCTGGGTGTCATGGTACACCAGTCATTGAAAGTAGGCATGCAGGTGCAGCAGGCAGTGAAGAAAGCAAATGGTATGTTAGCATTCATAGCGAAAGGATTTGAGTATAGGAGCAGGGAGGTTCTACTGCAGTTGTACAGGGTTTTGGTGAGGCCACACCTGGAGTATTGCGTACAGTTTTGGTCTCCAAATCTGAGGAAAGACATCCTTGCCATAGAGGGGGTACAGAGAAGATTCACCAGACTGATTCCTGGGATGTCAGGACTTTCATATGAGGAAAGATTGGATAGACTCGGCTTGTACTCGCTGGAATTTTCAAGATTGAGGGGGGATCTTATAGAAACTTACAAAATTCTTAAGGGGTTGGACAAGCTAGATGCTGGAAGATTGTTCCTGATGTTGGGGGAGTCCAGAACAATGGGTCACAGTCTAAGGATAAGGGGGAATTCCTTTAGGACCGAGATGAGGAAAACATTCTTTACACAGAGAGTGGTGAGTCTCTGGAATTCTCTGCCACAGAAGGTAGTTGAGGCCAGTTCATTGGCTATATTTAAGAGGGCGTTAGATGTGGCACTTGTGGCTAAAGGGATCAGGGGGTATGGAGAGAAGGCAGGTATGGGTAACTGAGTTGGATGATCAGCCATGATCACATTGAATGGCGGTGCAGGCTCGAAGGGCCGAATGGCCTATTCCTGCACCTATTTTTCTATGTTTCTATGTTAATAATTAGAGGAATCTTTGAACAAAGAAAGTCTCTGCAGTCCGACAAAGCTCCGAAATCAAAGTCTGACTGCTTTCGATCCTTCCAACTTCCAAAAAGTTCATTAAATCCTCCCCGCCATCAGAACAGCTCCTCTCCTGGCCCCGCTCTTTTTTTTTTTTTTTTTACAAAATGCTTTAATCAAAACAAACAAATACAAGTAGTAACACAATCAAAGAATGCCTATATTGGCATCTTACAAAGAAAGTGATCAAATTAAAATATTAACATTTCTATCAATGATACATTCCACCTCCTGCGCTGACCAGCGTTCATGGAAGGCCTCCACAGTCCCTGTGGACACCGCATGTTCCCTTTCCAGGGACACGCGAGCGCGGACATAACCCTGGCCCCGCTCTGGGAGTAAAGGTTGGGGCGGATCCGGACCGCAACGGCCATGAGCCCCAGGCCGAGCTCGGCGATCGTTTGCCTGCTTCTGCTGCTGTTGGAGGTCAGACGTTGTGTCGCGCCAGGGTCATCGGCCTGTCCCACTTTGGCCGTCAGTTACGCGACAGGCTGTTGGCATGCAAAGATTTTGTTTGCTACAAAAATTTCGGAGCCCCGCACGATGTCTCGCACAACTACATACCCCTCCGCGCTTCTCAGTGGGACCGGCCCCGCACGGCCACACGATGCCCGTGCGCCTCAACACGATGCCGAGGTCGCGTAATTTGCGTGCCAAGGACACGTAAGTTGGACAGGCCCTTAAGAATCTCAAGATGAAGCTGAGATGGATCATCTACCCAGGCTGAACCTAGTTGTGAATGCATCAGCCTTTGCTGAAACAGCTTTATTGGATAACCTTCAAGTTGTGGCCTGCAACCGATGGACTGGCGAAGAAGATGGCTCGACAATCCCTCCACAAGAGCATTTTGGAATCAACAATCCATTCTCCCTTTCACAGTAACTCATACTGCCATTGCATGATCATCAAGTATGCCTTTCTTAAGAAAATTGCCAATTCAAAAGCAGAAAATTTGAACTTATTTATTTTCTGCTTTCATGTTTCATCTGGCAGTGTTATTCTACTTACCAGTAATGAGATACATGTTAAAATATAATCTAGTTATTACCAAATTACTTAATCCAACAAAAACATTTTTCAGATGGAGCTTAGTGGGTATTATGATTAATAATTGACTAAATGCAAGAGATATTAGCAGCTGCATGATCCAAAATTCCAGAGGCTGTTAATTATATGAACAAAGTAGACTACACAGCTGGTATGACAATGTAACTGGGTTGCAATTTCTAGGTATGAGTTTTATTTACAATTCCTGCAGCTTTCATAGATACGGCATAAGTTATTTAACTTCAGTTTGTAAAATGCCAATTATTCTGTGAGTAAAGGGAAGCTGTATGATTCCTTTAATCGTATTCCTTTGCAAAAAAGGTTCTATGGGAAATGTTTCCATAGCATTCCATAACACATTTCCAGGAACATTGAGCCATTTTCAGAAAATGGCAGCAGGAATGTTTCACCAAATAAATAATAGATAAGAATGGAAAAAAAAACAAACTGGTTATAACCCAGTGACATTTCCCTGTGGGATAAATAAAACCCTGCAGGTCCATTTTGTGTAGCAAGATCCATTAGGCAGGAACTCAGTAAGCCTGACGTTGATGCTGAAAATCTAAAGGGAATTGATTAGTGTTACGGATTTTCAGTTGCACACAAGAGAACACATCAGTCGGCAAAGCTGCTGATTTCTCGGTTGTTTAAATTTGTTTAATTCTTCCTCAATTTCTTGGCAGGATTACCAAATTTGTACGTTTTTTTTTTCATAATACTATCCTGCCGTCTATTGGTGACTTGAATATTTCCTTAATTTCATTTTGTGACAACTTACTTCCAATTGAGGTGCCACTCCAACTAGGTCAGCTATGAGCAAAACACAAAGTGTTGGTGGAACTCAATGGGTCAGGCAGCATGTGTGGATGGAATGGGCAGGAGACATTTCAGGTCAGGATCCCTCTTCAAACTGGTTGCAGTATGGAGATGAAAGCTGGAAAAGAGAGGTCGGGGAAGGGGGTGTGGGAGTGGGGTAAGACAAAGCCTGGCAAGTAATGGGTGGATACAGGTGAGGGGGGTTAACTTGCAGAGGGGTGGAAATGTAAAGCCAGAGGGAGAGATGTTGGTGGATGGGATGGGAGCGTGGGAGCGTGCGAGGAGGGAAGGATTCTAGCATTTGCAGTTCCTTGTGCCTCCAGTCAGCTGTGAGACTGTTCCAGAGACCATATTGGTACAAGATTTGTCATCCAGTGAATTTTTTACTCTGCTAGAGTCAGCTTTCCATGCTGTGCTTTGTCACTTTGATGAAAACTGATCCAGCTAAACAGCTCATTATGCTGAATTGTTTAAACACCCAAGAACATATGTTACAAAGAGGAAATAAGAAGTTAACTTGAACTTCTTCATCCGGAATAAACAGACAGAATATTTCAATGCAAGCTATTTGCTGGACAATTATAGATACATCACCAATGATTTTCCATCCATTTGCATTACCGGGTGGAAAATTTGAGGCAATGTGCCTGTGATTTTCCGGTAAGATAAGCCTACGTGCAAGGTCTTACTAGTGATGTGGGCCTTGAAAAAGTCTTCTTAATATATTGTGGAACAAGTTACTGGGAAGGACTGCTGAAGGGCGCAGCGGAAATAGTTTAAGAAGAAATTTGATGAACTGGCTCAAGAATTGTTGCACGTGGTTAACGCACAAACTTACAATGATATATATGATGCTTGTCTACCATCATTATAGTTGCAAAGACACAAAATGCTGGAGTAACTCAGTGGGATAGGCAACATCTCTGGAGAGAAGGAATCGGTGACATTTCGGATCGTGACCCTTCTTCAGAAGTCTAACGAAAGATCTCGACCCAAAACGTCACCCATTCCTTCTTTCATGAGATGCTGTCTGTTCCGCTGAGTTACTCCAGCATTTTGTGTCTATATTCGGTTTCAACCAGCATCTGCAGTTCCTTCCTACACCTTCTGTACCATTCAAAGTTAGCCTCCAACACTTACAAAAGAAGCGCATTAAGGCTGGAACACGTGCAGACACTTGTTCTGCAAGTGAATATAACATGGGGAAAAAGGGAAGAATGGCACAAAATGTGGATAACAGACCCTTGGGTATACTGGTGTTGCACTAAAGGGTTTGATGGAGGAGGAGGAACAATGCAGTGACCTATCCATGAGGTCCACGAGTCCAACTAAAGTCTCCCTCAAGTGTCCTCCCTCAGAAGCTAGTGGGAGGAGATATCTGTGAAACTCAGTGCTGGTGTTCAAGGTTTGAGGCTCTCAAGCAAGTGCCACAGGGGCTCAATGGCTTTGTATTTACAAAGTGATGTAAGTTAAAAGCACACATCCTATCAACTTCACTATCCCCTTCAGCAAATGGATAATGCATCACATTAACATCACTCATCCATAAACATTCTATCAGAACACATGAGCTCATGCTCAGACATTCAGCATTGCAACAACATTGCTTTCATCCTTACTTTTACTCACCTAGAGCTCTGCTGTTTACCCTTCACCAGGTAGCCACATTGATCTCTTATGTTTGGTTTAGCATGCACCAGAACATCCCGTATCTTGAAATCTCTTTGCTGAAGTATGAAGACTTCTGGTGACTCTGCCAGAGAGGTGGAATCATTGCTGGAGGATGCTGATTGTGTGTTTTGGAATAATCTTGCAGCTGCATGGGATTCAAGGAGAGGTAGCTGGATGGATTGAAAACTGGCTTTGTGGATGGAAGTAGAGGGTGATGGTGGAAGGTTGCTTTTAAGTCTGGAGGCCTATGACTAGTGGTGCACCTTGAGGTTTGGTGCTCGGTCCATTGCTGTTTGTCATCTATATCAATGATTTGAATGAAAACTTACAAAGCAAGATTAGCAAGTTTGCAGATGTCATTAAAGTGGGTAGTATGGTGGACAGTGAATATGGGTATCAAAAATTGCAGCAGGATCTTGATTGGTTGGGCAGGTGAGCTGAGGAATGGCTGAGATAATTTATTACAGAAAATGAGAGGTGTTGCATTTTGGTAAGTCTAATAGGGCAGAACCTACACAGAGAATATTAGGAGTTTGGGAAGTAGAGTAGAGAGATGTAGGAGTGCAGGTACATGGTTCCTTTAATGTGGCTTCATAGGTTCACCACATTCTCAGGGATGACATCTCTCACCTTAGTCTTAAATGGACTGTCTCCCATTTTGATATTATAACCCTTGGTTCTAGATGACTCAAGCAGGGAAAAGATCTTGTTGAGCTCTGTAGGAGTTTTGCAAATTTAATGGAGAGCTTCTTTCATTATGTAAATTGCTACAGTAGCTAATCTACACAATCTCTCCTCATATAGCAAATGTACCATCCGAGCAACCAGTCTATTGAATCTTTATTGGGGGAGGCCATTTAGGACTGAGATGAGGAAAAATTTTCACTAAGAGAATTGTGAATCTGTGGTAATTCTCTGCGACAGAAGGCAGTGGAGGCCAACTCACTGGATGTTTTCGAGAGGGTGTTAGATTTAGCACTTAGGGCTGAAGGAATCAAGGGATATGGGGAAAGAGCAGGAGCGGGGTACTGAATTTAGATGATCAGCCATGATCATATTGGATGGCGGTTACTTGGTCGAAGGGCCGAGTGTCCAAACTCCTGAACCTATTTTCTATGCTTCTATTCCATGTTATTGCGGTACGTGGACGTGGCGCCGACGGATGAGAAGCCGAAGCAAAGAAGTCGAAGCCAAATAACCGAATGGAAACGAGGCCGAAATGGCAATAAACCGAAAGAGTACGAAGATGAAACGCCTACCAACCAAAAAGAATGGGACGCCCAAATGCAAACTAACGGAAAGGGCGGGACGCCTAAAAGCCAACGAACTGAAAAGCTGCATCGCCTAAAAGCAAACTTACCAAATGGCCGCTCTGTCGAAATGCCACCTACCCGAAAAGCGGTGTTGCCTACACGCCAACGAACCAACTACCGCTCAACAGAAAGGTCCAATAATGGACATGACGTTGTCAGGAGGCGGGACATGTCAGCAACTGGTCCAGACCCCCCCCCCATCCATCACATCATTGTGAAGGGATAAACATTGTACCACACCTCCGCTCCAACCGACCCACAACACACGGAGGGTGACCGTGGGAGTGTGGGGGCTGTCCCGTGGGATGCGCACCTTCGGCCGCTTTCAATTTGGTGCTTGGGTTCAGATTCGGGTCAAAGGACCCCCACGCTCCCATCTCCCCATCTCTCTCCCCTCTTCTCTCTTTCTCCCTTCTCTCTATCCCCTTTATCTCCTCATCTCTCTCCCCTCTTCTCTCTTTCCTCCTCTCTCTATCCTCCTCTGTCTTTCCCTCCTCTCCCCCCCTCCCTTCTCTCTTCATCCCTTCTCTCTCTCTCCCCCTTCTCTCTTCCTTCTCTCCCCCTTCTCTCTCTCCTCTGTCTCCACTGGCGGGAGCGTCCCACAGTCACTGACCGCGATGCACCGCCATTGCACCCCAACCCCCACACCAGGGTGATTCCCCCCCCCCATGGGAAGGGCTTGCGGCCGCTGGTTTCACAGTGCCTTCATTGTTGTGAGATGTGAGATTTTAAATTGAGCGCACTTGTTTGTATATGCAAGTGGCATATACAGAGTCTCTTCTGGGCATGCAATACACAAAGCCGAAAAAATGAGACAACTGCCACACCAAAGATAGACACAAAATGCTAGAGTAACTCAGCTGAACAGGCAGCATCTCTGGAGAGAAGGAATGGGAGGCGTTTCGGGTCGAGACCCTTCAGACACTCTGAAGAACGGTCTCGACATGAAATGTCACCCATTCCTTCTCTCCGGAAATACTTCCTGTATTGTGCGTGGGAGCTTGGGTGCGTTCCCTATTTCCCCATAAATAAAACGTCTGTCCCCGCGGCTACTAGTGTACCCCTCTAAACATCAATGTTTCTCAATAAAATCTCTTATTTTCTGTTGTGCATCAGAATGGATCAGCTTACAACTGCGGCCTGGCATCCGGCAACATGGATGACTACAATGCAGAGTCTTACAGAAGACTACCAAAGCAGCCCCCCCCCCCCCCCCCCCCCCGGCATCTGGGAGTGCCACCGCCTCCTTAGCTGATGACCTGAACTCTTTCTATGCACGATTTGAGGCGGGCAACAACACCCCTAGCTTGCTGTAGGAAAGCTGTAGGCTCAGTTGGTATATCTGGGCGAGTACTAAAGACTTGTGCTAATCAGCTAGCTCCAGTGTTCACCACAATATTCAACCTCTCCCTGGCCAAGTCCGTGGTCCCTATGAGCTTCAAGAGATCCACTATTGTACCAGTGCCTTAGAATGCCTCTCCAGCCTGCTTGAATGAGTACCGACCAGTGGCCCTCACCTCAGTGGTCATGAAATGCTTTGAGAGGCTGATCAAGGACTATATCTGCGCCTTCTTCCCTCGCACCATGGATCCGCTGCAGTTTGCACACTGTCCGAACAGATCCATAGATGATGCGGTCTCCCAGATTTTGCACACCACACTCTCACCTTAATAGCCAGAAGGGGGGCTATGTGAAGCTGCCGTTCATTGATTTCAGTTCAACTTCAAGATTGCTCAACTTCAGGATTGCTTTGAGCGCACCCAGTGGGATCTTTTTGCAAATCAGGACATAACAGACTACACATCCACAGTCATGTTCTACATACAGAACTGCATCAATAACGTCACTGTCGACAGAGTGGTTAGGTGTTATCCAAATAGCAAACCATGGATGACCAGTGATGTCAGAAAGCTGCTGAGGGAACGCAACTCAGCCTTTGGATCTGGCAATGATGAACTGTACAGCACTGCCAGATCCAAACTGAAGAGAGCCATCAAAGAGGCAAAGGCAGCGTATGGAAAAAGACTAGAGGGACACTTTAATGAGAAGGACCCCCGGCGTGTTTGGCAAGGTATCCAGCAACTTACCAACTCCAAGGGCAACAGGGGGTTAACCAGCAGCAGCAGTAGTAAATTGCTGGCTGAGGAGCTTAACAACTTTTTGCCCATTTTGAGCTGAGTAAGCGGAGCCTGTGCCTGCAGACGCATCCAGCACTGATGACCTGGCACTCACTGTGAGCACAGAGGATGTCAGGAGAGTACTCCGCAGCGTCAAATCCAGGAAAGCTGCTGGCCCAGATGACATCCCAGGGAAAGTACTACGGGATTGTGCAGACCAGCTGGCGGAGGTATTCAGTGACATCTTTAACCTCTCTCTGTCAACATGCACTGTCCCTAAATGCTTCAAGACTGCCACCATTGTGCTTGTTCCCAAAAAAACATCTATCACCAGCTTGAACGACTACAGACCTGTTGCTCTCACTTCAACTGTGATGAAGTGCTTTGAGAGACTGGTCCTGGCCCACATTAAACCCTCACTCCCACCCACCCTGGATCAACATCAGTTTGCATACAGTGCCAACAGGTCAACAGAAGACGCCATCAACATGGCTCTAAATTCTGCACTGACTCACCTGGAGTGCCCCAGCTCATATGTGAGGATGTTGTTAGTAGATTTTAGTTCTGCATTCAATACCATCATCCCCAGCAGAATGGTGGACAAACCATTGTCTCCAGGACGCAACTTGAGCGTCCTGGAGAGGAAAAGACTCCAAAAAGTAGTAAACACTGCCCAGTCCATCATCGGCTCTGATCTTCCTTCCATCGAGGGGATTTATCACAGTCGCTGCCTCAAAAAGGCTGGCAGCATCATCAAGGACCCACACCAGCCTAGCCACACACTCATCTCCCTGCTACCTTCGGGTAGAAGGTACAGGAGCCTGAAGACTGCAACAACCCGGTTTAGGAATAGCTACTTCCCCACAGCCATCAGGCTATTAAACCTGGCTCGGAACTCTGAACATTAATATCCCTCCATCTGTTATTTGCACTTTATTAATTTATTAAGTCATGGGTGTATTTATGTATAGAATTGTAGTCATAGAAACATAGAAACATAGAAAATAGGTGCAGGAGTAGGCCATTCGGCCCTTCGAGCCTGCACCGCCATTCAATGTGATCATGGCTGATCATCCAACTCAGTATCCCGTACCTGCCTTCTCTCCATACCCCCTGATCCCTTTAGCCACAAGTGCCACATCTAACGCCCTCTTAAATATAGCCAATGAACTGGCCTCAACTACCTTCTGTGGCAGAGAATTCCAGAGACTCACCACTCTCTGTGTAAAGAATGTTTTCCTCATTTCGGTCCTAAAGGAATTCCCCCTTATCCTTAGACTGTGACCCCTTGTTCTGGACTCCCCCAACATCGGGAACAATCTTCCAGCATCTAGCTTGTCCAACCCCTTAAGAATTTTGTAGGTTTCTATAAGATCCCCCCTCAATCTTCTAAATTCCATCGAGTACAAACCGAGTCTATCCAATCTTTCCTCATATGAAAGTCCTGACATCCTAGTCAATGCCTTTTATGTTCTGTTGTGCTATGCAAAGAAAGATTTTAATTGTCCTGTCAGGGACACATGACAATAAACTCTTTTGACTTTTTGACTTTGAAACTGTTTGACCTGGGTGTAAATGGCAACACATGCAGATGGATCAAGGACTTCTTAACAGATCGCCCACAGGCTGTCAGGATGGGGTCCAATCACTCCCCAGTCCTGACGCTCAGCTCAGGGGCGCCACAAGGCTGTGTGCTGAATCCTATTCTCTACACAATATACACTCATGACTGCACACCGACACACAGCACAAACCGGATCATTAAGTTTGCAGATGACACGACTGTGGTGGGGCTGATAAATAACAACGATGAGTCTGCCTACAGAGATGAAGTCCAAAAACTGACTGTCTGGTGCACTAACAATAACCTGGCACTCAACTCAACCAAAACAAAATAACTTGTTATTGACTTCAGGAGGAGGTGAGAAGAACCTGCTCCTCTTTACATCAAAGGAGACATGGTGGAGAGAGTCACTGACTTAAGTTTCTGGGCACATACATTTCCCAGGACCTTACATGGACAGTGAACACCATCACTCTCGTAAAGAAGTCACAGCAGCGGCTATATTTCCTGAGGACTCTGCGGAGAGCAAACGTCTCACAGCAGCTGCTGCTGTCCTTCTACCAGTGCGCCGTGGAAAGCATCCTCTCCTATGGCATCCTGGTGTGGTTTGCTAGCTGCACTGTGGCTGGAAGGAAGTCACTACAGAGGGTTATTAAAACAGCACAGAGCATCACAAACACTCAACTACCCTCCCTGGAAGACATTTACAAGGCCCGATGTTTACGCCGGGTGACAAACATCACACAGGACTCATCCCACCCTGCCAACCACCTTTTCACTCTGCTGCCCTCTGGGAGGCGATACGGGTCTTTGAAGGCCCGCACTTGCAGACTAACTAACAGTTTCTACCCACGTGCCATTAGAGAACTTAACTCAAACAGATAACACTACGGGCAACACTACACAATTCGGGGTGCAAATACAAATTTGTCTACTAGAATGTGCAATATAATGTGCATTTTTTACTTATTTTATGCATTGATCTTGTAGTAAATGTAAATGTGAGAGTAAATGGTTGCTTGTGTCATTGTGTTTTGTTCTTTTTAATCTTTTTATCCTGTGTCTTTTATTGTTTACCATTGAAGGGGATGCACATGAAATTTTGTTGTACAGTTGCAATGACAAATAAACGTATTTGATTTGATTTGATTTGCTTTGATTTCAGCTTTCGACACCATAGTCCCCAGCAGACTTGCTGATAAGCTGCTGGAACTGGGACTGAACACTCCCCTGTGTGCCTGGGCACCGGACTTTCTGACCGCCTGGCCCCAGGTGGTCAAGATGGGGAGATATACCTCCAACCCCATTACCCTGAACACAGGATCCCCCCAGGGATGCGTCCTCAGCCTCCTACTGTACTCCCTGTACACATATGACTGTGTGGCCAGGTTCAGCTCCAACTCCATCATCTAGTTTGCTGATGACTCAGTGGTGATGGGTCTGATCTCTGATAATGATGAGAAGGCCTACTGGGAGGAGATGGCATTCTGGTGTCAGAACAACAACCTCCTCTTGAATGTGACTAAAACTAAGGAGCTGATTGTGGGCTTTAGAAGGGCTCAACATCCGTGGACATACACACCACTGGAGATAAATGGGACTACTGTGGATAGGGTGAGCAGCTTTAAATACCTGGGAGTCCACATCACAGAGGATCTGACATGGACAACACAGACTAGTGAGAAAGGCAAGGCAGCGCTTTTACCACCTCAGGCAGCTGAGGAAATTCAGAGTCTCTCTGAGGATCCTTCACTCCTTCTACCCTGTGCTGTAGAATGTATCTTGACCGGAAACATCTCCATCTGGTTTGGTAACAGCTCTGCCCTGGACCGGAAGGCTCTGCAGGGAGTAGTGTGTTCAGCTGAACGCACCATGGGAAGTACACTAACCCCCCCCAGCAGGACCTATACACCAGGAGGTGCAGATCCAGAGCCAGCAAGATCATGAAGGACCCCTACCACCTCAGCAACAGACTGTTCCAGCTGCAACGGTCAGGCAAGCGCCTCCGCTGTCACGCTGTGAAAACAGAGAGGATTAGATGGAGCTTCTTCCCACAGGCCATCAGGTCTGTAAACTCTAATCTCACTGGGGTGTAATTACTGTTGTGTCTTTTTTTTAAATGTAAATACTGGTTCTGTTCTGTTGTTTTGTACAATCTGGTACAACTGGTTCTGGTTCTGTTGTTTTGTACAATCCCGCAGGCTTTGCCACTTTCATTTCACTGTACATTTTGTATGTGTAGGTGACAAATAAAGTTGACTTTACTTGACTCACATCTTTCTGTAATATATTCCACCTGCCATGTTACTTATTCATTGACTAAAGCGCCTGCATAATCTAGGAGCAGTCTTACCCTGGTCACTCCATCTTCTCCCCTCTCCCAACAGGCAAGAGGTACAGAAGTTTGAAAATTCATACCTTCGGATTCAGCGACAGTTTCATCCCAGCTGTTATTAGGCAACTAAAATGAACTTGGCTCTCATCAGCTAGAGAGTGGTCCTGACCTGCCATTGACCTCACCGGAGACCTTTCAACTATCTTTAATAGGACCTTACCTTGCATTAAATGCTGTACCCTTTATCCCTTATCTGTGCTCTGTGGACAGCTTGATTGTAATCATGTATGATCTTCTTTGTGTGGATAGTACGCAAACTAAAGCTTTTCACTGTACCTCGGCACACGTGTCATTAATAAACTAAACTAAACTAAACTCTTCTCTCGTCACAATTTACCTACTTTTGTATCATCAGTTAACTTGGAAATATGAAGTATTTTTCCTTCAGCCAAATTGCTGACATGGTTTGTGATGAGCTGATGTCTAAGCAACAATCCCTGTGGTAGCCACCAGTCATAGCCTACCACCCAGACAAAGATCTGCACATTCTCGCCCTTTTTTGTCTTGCAGTTCTTTCGTGGGATGTTAACAGCAGTTGGCAGATGAAGCTACCATGCGGCTGCATTGTTGCTGTGAGAGGCATGTACATAAAATGGACATGGCATATTGATCTCCATAGAGGGCGCCTTCCGGGCACCATTGGTTGCTGCTTTATTCATTTAAATACAGGAAATCTCAATGCAGCAACTGGATTAAAAGAATGTAGTGTGTCTATAAACAGATGGAGTGCGTAGGGATTGGAGAATAGTGGAGGATTGCCTCTGCCCAACTCCACCAAAGCCGGATTGTTTCTCTCCTGTTTCTGTCTGATGGGCTCCATGGAGCAACCCTTCATCGATAGAACATTGGAGAACGGTAAGGAGCTACTAAGAAAATAATCTAGAAGGGAGCATAAATAACTTAAATATCACAAACTACAAATATTCCCTGCATTCTCCCTCCAAATCTAATCATTGATCAATTGATCAAATTTTGCCCAAAATCATTTTCCAGAGGATCCAGAACGTAAATATGCTTGGCATTTGAGAAAACAAGCTAGAAAATCTACTGCACACTGTTCTATATTTAATTTCTGATGTAGAATAAAAGAAAAAATGTTTTGCGGTGCATTGAATATGGAATAAACAAATAGAATAACTGAGTAATATGGAACTTTTAATTATTTATCACTGTTTATTTTGTTTTGAATGTGTGACAGTTCACTAGAACCATTACTATGGATGACGTATAATGATTATTCTCTGTACAGAGCCCTTCGCAGATTTAATCAAACAATTCCAACCATCAACTATTTACACTCTAAGTGCACACCAGCTCATGTGAATGCATTTGACTTCACTTCCAGCAAAGGAGGAGCTTCCTGGAAAAAGGCAGAGCAGAGCCTATTTAAGATCAAACTGATAAACTCAATCACATTAAATGATAATACTGTAATTATGAAGCTGTATTCATGGAAGTGCCTAGTATAACTTCACTTTTAAACCAACCTGCAATCGTTTATCAATTACCAGTGGATCCACCAATTTGGCTTATTATTCGGGAAATGGGTCTTTTCTAATGCCAATTCCGTTATATTTAAATTTGGAAAAAAATAAATGGAACATTTTAACACACTTGGAAAGAAGTTACAATGCATAAAGAGGGAAACAATTGGAACTAAAGATCTAAAGATAATGTAGGGAGAGCACATTGTACTAAGAATTTTTGTATTGTTGCAGTTATCATGCTTTCTCTATGAAAAGCATTCATGCATTTTAGTACTGTTACAGTTATCATGCATTCTCTATGATTCTCAACCATAACTGCACCAATACAGTTATTGTATTTGGTATCACACAAAGTGGAACATCATCATAATATCAAAGTACTCTATATCCTGGCTGCTTTTGTAAGGCAGCAGGAAGTATACGATACGATATGATACGATGGCACTTTATTGTCATCTCCCTTTCATTATTGTCAAAAATTGGTTTTTGCATACAGCCATACAATAAAATAAAGAACACAACACACAATAGAGCCCAACATAAAACATCCCCACACAGCAGAGTTGAAAAGTTCCCACTGTGAGGGAAGGCACCAAAGTCAGTTATCTTCCTCGATGTACCTGATTTTCACCCGTGGTCGGGGCCTCGCCGCGAAGGGGCAGCCCGCCGCTCACGCCTGCTCGCCGGGATGATGGAACTCCGACGTCGGGACTAGACAACAACCTCAGTGGCTTGGACCTCCAAAACGGTCGCTTCCCACCAGAGTCCGTGGCTCACGACGTCCCCAGGCCGCGCCGGGCGGAGATTCACTCTGGCAGCCTTTGACAAAGGACCCGAGGAATCCGCGATGATAGAGTCAGCGCCGCCTGCGCTGAGAACTCCACGAACCACAGGTCAGCGATGTTGACGCTGCAGGCCCAATGCTCTGGAGCTTAACACGGCGAACCAGGTAGGTATCGCCCGCTCCGCGGTGAATCTAGTGCCGCACCGCCGCTGCCGAAGTTCTGGTCCGGTCCCCGGTCTCCGGCAGGAAAGGGCGCTCTAATCCAGTGGTATGCCGTGAGGAGGGGGGCGAGGATGCGACCCAGAGAAATAGTCGCATCCCCGCCAGGAATTAACCATATAACCATATAACCATATATAACCATATAACAATTACAGCACGGAAACAGGCCCTCTCGGCCCTTCCAGTCCATGCCGACCATTTATTTTCACTAGTCCCATCTACCTGCACTCAGACCATACCCCTCCATTCCCTTCCCGTCCGTATACCTATCCACTTTACTTTTAAATGTTAAAATTGATCCTGCCTCCACCACTTCTGCTGGAAGCTCATTCCACACAGCCACCACTCTCTGAGTAAAGAAGTTACCCCAAAACCTCATGTTACCCCAAAACGTCTGTCCCTTAATTCTCATGTCATGCCCTCTTGTTCGAATCTTCCCGACCCTCAATGGGAAAAGCTTACCCATGTCAACTCTGTCTATCCCTTTCATCATTTTAAAGACCTCAATCAAGTCCCCCCTTAACCTTCTGCGCTCCAAAGAATAAAGACCTAACTTGTTCAACCTTTCTCTGTAACTTAGTTGCTGGAACCCAGGCAACATTCTATTAAATCTCCTCTGTACTTTCTCTATTTTGTTGACATCCTTTCTATAATTAGGCGACCAAAATTGTACAACATACTCCAGAATTTGTCTCACCAATGCCTTGTACAATTCTAACATTACTTCCCTACTCCTATATTCAATGCTCTGATTTATAAAGGCCAGCACACCAAAAGCTTTCTTTACCACCCTATCGACATGCGATTCCACCTTCAGGGAACTATGCATAGTTATTCCTAGATCCCTCTGTTCCACAGCATTCCTCAATTCCCTACCATTTACCATGTATGTCCTATTTTGATTTGTCCTGCCAAGATGTAGCACCTCATACTTATCAGCATTAAACTCCATCTGCCATCTTTCAGCCCACTCTTCCAAATGGCCCAAATCTCTCTGTAGACTTAGAAAATCTACTTCATTATCCACAACACCCCCCTATCTTAGTATCATCTGCATACCTACTTATCCAATTTTCCACCCCATCATCCAGATCATTGATGTACATGACAAACAACAGTGGACCCAACACAGATCCCTGTGGCACCCCACTGGTCACCGGCTTCCAACCTGACAAACAGCCATCCACCATTACTCTCTGTCATATCCCAGTCAGCCACAATTGAATCCATCTTGCTACCCCGCCATTAACACCCAAAGATTGAACCTTCTTAACCAACCTTCCATGGGGAACCTTGTCAAAGGCCTTACTGAAATTCATATAGACAACATCCACTGCTTTATCCTCATCAATTTCCCTAGTAACCTCTTCAAAAAATTCAAGAAGGTTTGTCTGGGAAGATTGACTGGGAAGCGGGTTCCCCCTTACCCTCCCCCCCCTCCCCCACATGAAAAAAACAATATAAATCTCCCAAACTAACTATTTAGACAAACTAAAATTTAAAAAAAGATAGAAAAAATGGCAGGCTGCAGGCAGAGGCTGCTAGCAGTGCAGTGCCCACTTCTGCATGGAGATGGAGTCAATGGTGGCGACTCCGGTCTGTGTGATGGACTGGGCCACATCCGCAACTCTGCAGTTTCTAGCCGTCTTGGGCAGAGCTGTTCTCAAACCAAGCTGTGATGCAACCCAACAGTACGCTTTCTATGATGTATCTGTAGAAGTTTGTAAGAGTCATTGGAGACAACATGGCCAATTTACTCAGGCCCTGAAGATGTAGAAGCGTTGGTGTGCTTGTTTGCTGCCATTTCAATGTGGTTGGCTATGACAGATCGTTGGTGATATTTATGTCAAGGAACTTGAAGCTCTCACCATTTTCACTCAGCACCATTGTTGCTGACTGGGTCATGTACTCCACCATACTTCCTGGTCAATAACTAGCTCCATCATCTTGCTGACAATAAAGGAGAGGTTGCCATTTTTACACCATGTTGCTAGGTTCTCTATATTCTTCCTGTATTTAGTCTGATCATCGTTAATAATCTAGCCCATCACAATGGTGTCATCTGCAAACTTGTAGATAAATTTTAGACTTTAACCTTTAGACTTTAACCTTGGAGGTACAGTGCGGAATCAGACCCTTCGGCCCACCGAGTTGGTGCAGATCAGTAATCCCGCTGTTACACTAACACGATCCTACAAACTTGGGAAAATTTACAATGTTATCAAAGCCAATTAACCAACAAACCTGCAAGTTCTTGGAGTGTGGGAAGAAACAGGAGCACCCGGGGGAATTCCACATGGTCACAGAGAGAACATACAAACTCCATACAGACAGCACCTGTCGTCAGGACCAAACCCGGGTCTCTGGCATTGTAAGGCAGCAACCCAACCGGTGCACCACTATGGTGCCCCAGGATAGAGACAAATTTGGCCATGTAGTTGTGAATGAATAGAGAGTATAGTACGGGACTGAAAACGCATCCTTGTGGGGTACCAGTGTACAGAAATATTGTGGAGGTGAGTTTGGATTGGATTATGATGTTGAATCTATCCTATGATGCTAATGGAAGCAAGGGAGGTGATTTCTGGGTCTAAATGTCTGTTGTATCTTTGTTAGACACGATAAGGTACCAGAAGACGATAGCTTATATTGTCCCCTCATTCAAAAAGGATAGTAAGAATATTTGGAGTATTGTGTGTAGTTCTCGGCATCCCATTACAGGAATGAAGTGGAGGCTTTTGAAGGGCTGCAGTGGTGGTTTACCAGAATGATGCCTGGATTAGTGGGTATTAGCCATAGGGGGAGGTAGGATAGATTTGGATTGTTTTCTCTCAAACATCTGAGGTTGAGAGAGAGACCTGATAGAAGTATATATAATTGTGAGAGGCATAGAACTTTACAGCACAAGAATAGGCCTTCTGGCCCATGATATCTGTGTCCATCATGATGGTAAGACCATCACTTATCTACATGCATATAACCCATATCCCTCCATTTGCTGCATAGACAAACGCCAATCCAAAAGCCTTTTAAATGCCACTCACATATCTGCTTCAACAGCCACCTCCAGCAGTGCATGGCAGAAACTCACCACCCTCTGTGTAAAAAAACGCCCCGCACATTTCCTTTAAACTTTGTCCCTCACCTTAAAGCTACACACTCTAGCACTTGATTTTACCAACCTGGGAAAAATATATGACTGTGTACCCTTTCTATGCTTCTCATAATTTGCAGGGAGAGCTTGGACAGAATTTGATTGTTTTCCCTGCAATGCTATAGGTTGCAGGGGGACCTGATACAAGTATATGTGCACCTGTCCCTTTTGGAAGTGATTTGAGACAGATACAATTACATTTAAAAGACATTTGGACAATTGCATAGAGAGGTTCTGTATGTCAGCTTGTTCAGCACTGACAAGGTTGGCAAAAGGGCCTGTATCCATGCTGTATACCAAATGACTCCATAATTCCACACAAAATAATCTTACTCACTGAAAGAGGCAATGAGGCTGTAGAGTTGAATGATGAGGATTAGGGGGGAAATTGTCCAACACATACGGTAAGAGTTTTTTTCTGACCCTGGGGTAAGATAGAGGAGAATGAAGGGACTTGGATTGTGTGCAGGCAGATACGAGTTGGTCCTGGCATCAGATTTGACACAGATATCGTGAGTTGAAGAGCTTTTTCTTGTGCTGTACTGTTCTATGTTCTATCTACATTCTAACTCAATCATGTTGAGTTCATGTACAAACCAGATATACTGTAGTTCTCACCCTTATGGAATGAGACATGGAAGCTCGTGAATTCCTATTACCTTCAATAATAGGCTTCGAACTTATTTAAAATTTGGGGCATTAATAGTAAGAAGTTTGAAGTTTGACCTTTATTTTATGAGGAGTTATGATGAGCAATTACGTGAAGACCCCACCAGTCTGCATGCGCGTCAATCTTCAAAGCAGCGGTGTAAAATCACAGATAACAGTAACTGAACTAACATAGTAAGATTATAAACCAGACCTTCCAGTTGACCTTTATGATATAGAGGGCCGGGAGCGGTGGGCACGTAATCGCTCATCGTAACTCCTCACAAAATAAAGATCAAACTTCAAACTGGTGGGGAACTTCAAGTTCTCATTTAATCTTACTATTTTACTTCGGAGTCACGTGAGTGATTCCGTGAAGATTTCAAAGCTCTGTGATTTCATGGCATAGATATGAATCCAGGTGTCTCACATTGCATCAGTTCACTCAGGTGGAGTGAATAATGAGCAAAATATTGAAACATGGTACTGATTAACATGTTGTTGCTTTAATTCACAAAAAATAAACAAAAGAAAGACAGAATAGCAACTCCTCACTCCCAGGGAGGAGCTATGAAACAGAACTTAAAACAGAATGGGCGAACACCCCGGGTTCCATAAGTGGTGTATTATAAAATCTCTGAAAAGTCAATTCATTTGACCATCCTGCAGCCGCGAGGATATGGTCTACAGGGAAGTCCATTGCCCTCGCTGCTGACGTTGATGCCGCCCTGGTGGAGTGAGATTTAAAATTGTCAGTATTAACCCCTGCACAACCCAGCAATTGTTTCAGCCATCTTGAAATGGTCTGAATGGACATTTACGTATGTGGCTTTTTGTGGCTTATAAACAATGCTGCTTCGGAGCCTCTGAGGCTCTTGGTGACCTCAATATAACACCGTAGATGCACCACTACACACAGCTGTAATTCCGTGGGATATGCTGACAGTACAAGCTTGAATCCTGACACCCCTGGTCTGCTTTCTTTAATTAGATCATAAATGCACAACATAATGTCATTCCCTGATGACACCATCCTGTCCAGACGCAGTTTGTGCAAAGTCTGAACCCTTTGCGCTGACACCAGCGCCAAGAGCATAACCAACTTTAGGGTAATCTTTGCCAATGACAAGGATGTGGCTGGACCCCACTGACAAAGCAGCACGAGTACCTCGCTCACATCCCAGATTTCAGAGCACCTAGGCCTGGGGGGATTGGAATTAAAAACACCCTTCATAAATCAGGATATTAATGGATGAGATCCTACAGACCGAAGTTCCGACCCCAGGCATAGCTACGATGACAGGGCACTCCTGGCACTATTGATGGCACTATAGCTCAACCCTTCATCAAAATATAACTTGGACAGAAATTCAAGCACATCTGGGATGGAAGTTGTGTGGTATGTAATGTTCCCATGTAAACAAAACTCCTCACATTGCCTGACATGAAATATGTACTGCTTTTTTGTACTATCCCTCCAGGACGATGTGATGACATCCACGGTACGATTGGATAGTCCCAGATGCAGGTATGGCCTTCTTAGAATCTGCAAATTAACAGATTAATATGATCATACAACGGGTGTTGATCTCCAGTCACAGGGTGCACCAATAGATCATGGCATTTTGGAACCACAATAATAGGCTGTATAATAATGTACAAAATGAGAGGGAACCATGGCTGTGTAGGCCAGTCGGGTACCACCAAAACCCCTGAAGCGGAGTCCTGCTTGATCGTGGTCAACGACTGATGAGGCAGAATGGGAGAAAAACATTCCGCCCCAGTGTAGTGAGAACGCATCTACCGCTACTGCCCCTGGATCTGGTTCCCATGAAACATACTTCGGTACCTGGTGATTGAATCTGAATGCAAACAAATTGACATTTGGCATCCCATACCGAACAACAATGTCATTAAATACATCATGATTCAACATCCACTCCGTGTTGTCATTGCATTTGTGTGACCTGGTGTCTGCCACCATATTGAATCTGCCCCGCAAGTAGACAGCTGAAACCCAAATGTTCTTTTTAATCTACCAGTGCCAAATAAGGTTAGCCAATCTATCACAGGATTACGACTTGATTCCACCCATGTGATTAACATACGCCACTGCCGTGGTGTTGTCAATCTGAAGCTGAACATGTAAGTGATGCTTGGTGATACAATAAGCCTTGAGCCTGTAAAATGCTCCCAAAAACTCTAAATAATTAATTCCATGTGAATGGAGAATAAATGCCTCATGCACATTCCATCTGCCTCCACAGCTAGGAATGGTATTTGTAGCACCCCAACCTAGAGCATCAGTCTCCAAAACAACTGAAGGTGATTCCATCAGAATTTTGCTAGAACAATTTGAAATGTTTCTTATCCACCTCTGTACTTCAGCAATGGATTCCGATGGTATTGGATGGGCCTGTTGAAATGACCTGCATGTATCCTGAGTGACTGTACCTTTGCCCTCTGTAAATTTGGGAAATGCAAAGGTCCATACTGCACAGCTGGAAAGGCAGTTACCAATTTGCCAATCAAGCCGGCCACATGTCTAATTGAAGGTGATTGCTCACCCAAGAACTTGAACAATTAAATCTAATCCCTTGCCCTTGGGCAGAGTCACAAACATGTGAGTTGAATTAACTGTGAATCCCAAATAGTCAATTATTTTAACCGGTACCAATGTTGATTTAGCTGGATATATGAGAAACCCCAACCAACTCAGCTGCCTCCCAGGTTTTTCAATTATTAAGATATTATCCAAATAAGCCATTACAATATGACCCTGAGCCCGGAGTAACCCCAGTACTGGTTTTAGCAGCTTTGTAAATAATCTAGGGGCTGAGGTTAACCCAGTGCTTTAAATTGACATAATTGCCCCATCCTGCTGAATTTCAAATATCTCCGATATTCTTTATGAACAGGCACTGAGTAATATGCATCCTTAAGATCTATACATGCCATATAACACCTTCTGGAAACTAATTGCTTGGCAGTAGCAAATGTTCCCATTTTAAAATGATTATACTGCACAAATGTCAGGTCCAAAATAATCCATCTTTCTTTGGTCTAGGAAAAATATTAGATACAAATTGGTGTTTGATAAGCTGTCTTCTCAATTACACCTTTTAAATACAATTTTCCAATTTCAGCTTGAACCTCCAAATTCTCCTTTTGCGAGAAAATGAGTTTCCGCTCTGATATATGCTGTCTGGGTGGACACATATTGGGAATAAATTCAATTTGAAACCCTTGTATGCTTTGCAATATAAACACGTTTGATGTTATTTCATACCTTTGTTTACCGCTGGAGTTCTTTGTCCCCTGCTTCTTGTGGGAAAAGGCATGTTTGCCCATACTCCAGCTAGAGTGCGCAAGCTGAGCACATTGAATGGCCGGCTTGGTCCTTGACCCAACCCGGTTTCAGCAAACCACTTGTCGGGGTACTGCCTCCGAAGGGTTCTGCTGGTCACTGGGGCCTTGATGAGCCCGATGGTTTTTGCCTTGTCGTCCAGCTCCTTCACCCGCTTTGGGAGGTCTTCCCCAAACAGCAGATTCGGTGGCTAGATAATACTAGGCTTACACAGGGCAGCGAACCTCGGGTTAATGGTAAGGTGGATGGCGCTCTTCCTATGACAGTTTATCTGAAAGTGCACATTGCACGTGAGAGCCAGGGCATCCTGCTGAACCTCAGTCAGGTGCCCACATCCACTGACCTACCGAAAGCCCGATGCGAGCAGCTTCAGCACCCTCCTGCACCCTGATGTCTATGCCCATATGGCCCCTGATGGCATGGTTTTCGGCCGGCACTTTAAGCAAGATATAATTAGCCGGGGTTTCATACTTCTTGGCCGTGCATCCATGGCCAGCTCCTGAAGCTGCTTGAGGCCAAGTAATTTATACTCGCATTCAGCTCTTCACCCAGCGGCTCTCCGGAGTCTGTTGGGATGGCAAACCTTGCCGCCAGGAATAGGACCTCTGGCTCATGCCCTTCATCCCTTGGGGCAGCCTCCACTGCTAAGCCCACAGATTTGGCGTCAGAATCACACTGACCCATTATGCTCTCCTCCTCCAAGAGGGAGACACTAGGCAGCCCTGTAGGTACTGCTGGCGCGGGCTCTTGGAGAGGCCGGCACTCTTGATGGAGCAACCTCTCCATTGGGAGCTCCATCCTGGATATCCGTGCTATGGTATCCATTCTTGAGGGAGAACCCTCCCGACCGGACTCGTCCGAGTCTATCGGCTGTGCAGACTTTCTGGTGGCCTTACACCCCACCGGCGCAGCCACGGTGCTCTCAGACACCAAGTCTGTAGTCGCTGGTCTTGCTACTAGCGACTCGATAGATGAACTAGGCGGCTGCCTGCACTCCCACGGTCTTTAGTTACTTTCGCAATGGCTCGCCTTGCTCTCAACGATTTCTCCATGCTTGGACTTGTCCTCCTGTAACAAGATTTACCAAGTGCAAAAACGATCTCCAACAAATTTGACACTTATCTGAGGCTTTTTTAAACTTACCGCTGGAGAAGCGCAGCTCCTTCCAGCCAGTCACTGCGCCATGTGTCAGACGCAATGACGGGCATGCAGACTGGCCGGGTCTTCACGGAATCACTCAAGTGACTTGGAAGTAAAATTTTGACTTTGCACTATTATTATTTATTTATTCGTCTGGTTTAAAAAAAAATACACTGAACATTTTTTTTAATTATGGGTTTTACAGAGTACTACTATGTTTACATATCAGTATTGCTGCTGCAAGTAAGAATTTCACTGTTCCGTTTTGGGACATTTCACAATAAAACACTCTTGACTCTTGGCTCTTGACTATAATGTCTTGAAAAACAAGGTGGTGAATAAGGCAATTGGCATGCTTGCCGTCATTAGCCGTGGCATCGAGTTCAACTGTTGGAACGTGATGATACAGAATGTAGAAAGTTAAAAGGTAGATCTTAGGGGCAGTTTTTCCACACAGATGGTGATGGGAAAATGGAACGAGCAGCCAGAGGAAGTAGTAAAAGCTGGTTCAAATACAACATTTTAAAGGCGTGGACACAGGTACATGGAAAGGAAAGATTAGAGGGATATGTACCAAACAAGCAAATTTGATTTGCTTAAATGGCACCATGATCATCATGGCCAAGTTGGGCTGAGGAACATGTTTCCATGCTGTATGACTGTATGACCTCATGTCCATTGCAGACATCCCTTTAGTTTCATTTTTCACTTCTGTTCATAAGCAGGTCATTCTGGTTGAATTCAGACTAACTATTGTTTAAACTAATTTCAATGCTTCACTGCAGAATGAACTTCACAGAAATCATGCCAAATTAACAACTTGGTTTTTTGTCTGGCTGTAGACAACAGAAGGCATAAAATAACACAGTTTTAACGAGAAGGTAATTAGAAAAGGGAGTTGCACAGATATTTGTTTTGGAGATTGAATTATCTGTTTGGAGATCAATGTTTACAATGTAATTACATTTACTGATGATGCAGGGTTCCATGGCAAAGAATCAGTTTAGTAGTTAATAATAGTCACGTGAATGTGGGAAAATTAATTAAAGGAACCCGGGGTTAGGTCTTGAATATTGGTTCTATATTACAATTGCTGGTCCTGTCATTGAACAGAATTGATCCATTGGTCCTCGTAGGGATAGTGCCACTAACAAATTAAAATGCTATTTTCTTCCTTTGTGGTTAAGAAATAAGAACAGATGAGAGACACGAAATGCTGGAATAACTCAGCGGGTCAGGCAACATCTCTGGAAAAAAGGAATAGATGATGTTTCGGGTCGAGACCGTTTCAGAAAAGATGAGAGTTGTTTGTGTTTCTTCATCGTTCTCAAGAAATATCTGAGGTGTGACTTTTATCAAGATTATTTACAAACATCCAGTTCTAACTGACATTAGTAAGATTAAATGAGAACTTACCAGTTTGAAGTTTGATCTTTATTTTATGAGGAGTTGCGATGAGGGATTTCGTGAAGACCCCGCCAGCACGCATGCGCGACATTCTTCAAAGCAGCGGTGTGGAATCACAGAATGAAACAACAATGACTAATCTAGTAAGATTGAAGAGACTCTAATTACCAGTTGACCTTATAGTAGACGGTTGGGAGCGGAGGGCACAAAATCCCTCATCGCAACTCCTCATAAAATAAAGATCAAACTTCAAACTGGTAAGTTCTCGTTTAACCTTACTATTTCATTTTGGAATCACCACGTGAGTGACTTCTTGAAGATTTCAAAGCTATGTGATAACATGCTCTGGATCACGTCCATGCTCACACACTGCCGCAATTCTGATGGAAGGAGTATGTTAACATATTTCACTTGACAAGCTGAAAAAATAAAGTATTATTTATTAACACAAATCAAAAACCACTCACTCAGGGATAAACAATGCTGGGTAACCAGTACTTACCCCTGCTGTGCAAGCGTAGCAGGAGCGGCCACAGGTTTATTATAAAACTGCTGGAATTAGCTTCGCTGGCCCAGCCCGCTGTAGCGAGGATATGGTCCATGGGAACCTCCATGGTCCTTGCCGCTGATGTGGATGCAGCCCTGGTAGAATGGGATTTAAAGATATTAGTATCAATACCTGCTGCATCCAATACCACCCTGAGCCACCTGGAGATCGTCTGCACCGTCACCCTGTGATGGGGTTCCTTATGGCTGATCAGCAGTCCTTTCTCGATTTTCCTGATGGTATGCGCCACTTTTATATAGTGACGAATGTAGGTGGCTATGCAGAGCCAAACATCAGTGGGGTATGCTGAAAATATTATTTGCAGCCCTGTAGTCCCAGGTCTGTGCTGCTTGAGTAACTCGTCAGTAAAGAAGGTTCCTCTCTCAGGGGTTGAGACAATGTTATCCAATTTTATCTTTTGCGATGTCTGAACCCACTGAGCCGATATTAGCGCCATTAACATCACCATCTTCAGGGTGAGTTCATCCAACGGTAGTCCAATCATTGGCGACCAACTCCTGAGTAGGGTCAATACTACCCCTATATCCCAGGTGATGTTGTATCGTGGTCGGGGAGGGTTCAAATTGAAGATACCCCTCATCAATTTGGACACAAGCTGGTGAGATCCTACTCCTATGCAAAGGTAGGATGACAGTGCGCTCCTGGCACTGCTGATGGCATTGTAGCTGAGGCCCTCATTATGGTGCAGCCCCACGAGGAATTCGTCATATGTGATGTTAATCCGGCAGCAGTAGGCCTCCCATTTCCTGATTTGGGTGAGGTACTGTTGTCTAGTGGATACTCTGCATGATGCTGCATAGGTGTCCATGGTCCTAGGTGTTAGTCCATATTGCAGGAGGGGCCTCTTCAGAACCTGCAGGCCAACAGGTTCAGATGACCATGGCACAGGTGGGATTCCCCTGTAGTGGGGTTAGTCACCAAATCCGGACACCTATTAATATGTGCCCGTGGTTCTTTGATCATCTCAAGGACCACCGGATACCATGGTTGTGTAGGCCAGTCGGGTATTATTAAAATGCCTGTTGCAGAATCTGATTTTATTTTCTGCAACACCTGACTGATGAGGCAAAATGGAGGAAATGCACAGAAACCATTTCCCCCAGTGCTGCGAGAAAGCGTCCATCGCTACTGCCCCAGGATCTGGTTCCCAAGATACATATGTTGGTATCTGATGGTTCAATCTGTACGCAAACAGGTCGATATCTGGTGTCGAAAATTTGGCGATAATTTTAGCAAATATTTTGGGATTCAACATCCACTCGATGTTATCGTTGAACACTCGTGACCTGGAGTCCGCCACTGTATTGAGCTAACCTGGAAGGTAGGCAGCTGATATCCAAATATTTCTTTCTATGCACAGATTGAATTTGCCAGATTGAATTTGCCAATTCATCACAAGATATTGACTCGATACCACCCATATGATTTAAGTATGCCACCACAGTGGTGTTATCTATTTGAAGACAGACATGCGCATGACGTAAATACATGCAATAGACTCGTAGTCCGTGAAATGCTCCTAGCATCTCCAAATAGCTTATCCCATGTGATAATAGAAGGGTAGATTCATGTAAATCCCATCCTCAGCCACAACTGGAAGTAATGTCGGTAGCTCCCCAACTGTGGGCGCTTGCATCGGTTTGTACCACGACTGACGGGTTTGGTACAATAATGGGATTGAATGAGTCTCGAATATTATCAATCCACCATTGTAGCTCAACTTTTGCCTTGATTGGCAGGTGCATACGCCTGTCAAAATGTCCAGCATTTGTTTTTAATGCTGCAATTTTTGTTCTTTGCAAATTTTGATAGTGTAGAGGGCCAAATCGTGCAGCTGGAAATGTAGCTACTAATTTGCCAATTACCTTGGCAGCATGTCTGATTGTTGGTTTCCTGGCACAAACAAGGTTGTTACATGCTTCAATCACATCTATTCCCTTGTTATCTGGGATGGTAACAATCATTTGATTGGTGTTAATTGTGAACCCCAGATAGTCCATGACCTGTGAAGGGTTGAACTTAGATTTGTCTGGATGGATGACAAACCCTAATTTTTGAAACAATGTCTTAGTAGCTGTTACTGCTAAATTTGTTGATTCCATGGTCTTTCCTACAATCAAGATGTTGTCTAAATATGCCATGACAATATGGTTTTATTTCCTCAGGGATGCCAATACTGGTTTCTTTATTTTTGTAAATAACCTAGGGCCTGTAAGACCATTAGCTAGGGCTCTATACTGCCATAGCTGATCTATCCAAACAAACTTCAAGAACTTTTGGTGATGTTTCCGTATGGATACTAAATAGTATGCATCTTTTAAATCGATGCATGCCATAAAGCACTCTTTGGAAATCAGTGATTTAGCTGTTTCAAACGTGTCCATTTTAAAATGGGTATATGTTACAAAAGTATTCAAATGGGTTAAATCAATAATAATCCAACATCCACCATCTTTTTTAGTATTGTTAAAGATGTTGGATACGAACTCAAGAGGCTCGTGGATCGTTTTCTCTATCACCCATTTTGCATGTAGCCTCAAAATTTCCTCATGTCCTTCCGCTATTTCCTTATGGGAAAGCGCAAATTTCCGGTCTGGTACATGTTGAGGTGGGGGAAGTTGATCATTTATGAATTAAATTTCATACCCCTGACTACTTTGTAAAATAAACGAGTCTGAAGTCATAGAGCTCCATGCATCCCAGAATAGACATTAACCTCCCACCAACTTGTGAGGTTAAACATGCAGCACTTGCATGAGAACCAGGCCCCCTCACCTCCATAGTTACCGGCGGGGCCTGGCGTTCTGGGCTTTGGTGTTCCATTGTTTTGCTGGATTGTGGGGTTGCCGCATCTTCCACGCCGGTCGCTGTTGGCCCTGCCCTAAAAAAGGCTTTTGTTGTCGGGGTGTGGCTGGCGTGTAGGTCCTTGCTGGTCTTTCAGGTGGCCCCGAGATTTTACATATGGCGTTTGTCTGCGCGCTGCCGGCCTGCTGGAGGGAGGTGGTTTCATCAAACCGACTGCCTTCGCCTCCTCGTCCAAGTGCTTGACCTGTTTAGGCAGGTCCTCACCAACCAACTGTCTCGGTGGTGGTGTTGCAGATGACTTGCACAACCCCGCGAATTTGCGGTTAAGAGTCGGCTTGATGGCGATTTTCCGGAAAGCATTGATTTCGTATTGTGTGTTACACAATAACGGCAGAGCATCTTCCTGCTCCTCCCGGTCATCTCCATACCGTCAACCGATCTGGCAAAGGTAGTAATCCCCGATGTTAGTAGTTTCAGGATCTTCTGTAATTTAAGTTCCTGTGCCCTTATTCCTGGACTGATGTTGCCCCAGATGGGCGTGTTGACTGTTGGTACATTCAATGATATACAGTTGTTCAGGGCCTTGTACTTGTTCATAGCCCCGGTTAAGACCTGATCCTGCAGCTGGTGTGTAGTAAGGAAGTCAATACTAGCCGCTAGCTTGGGCTGCAATGGCTGTCCCGAAGGCTTGGGCTGGGTGAATTTGGAGACCACATCCAGCAGTTCCTCTTGGGGTTTCTCTGGTGCTGGAGGTCCCTCTGGTGCTGGAGGTCCCTCCGCCAAACCTTCTTCCATGTCACCCAGCTGCTGATCCCTGGCACTCCCCACCGATGACGAGGACATGCTAGGTGGCCCAGTAGCATATCTCCTGGAGCTGGAGGACATCCAGTCCTGCTGCTGGAGATTCTGCTCTAGGAGACGCTCCATCATGCGCTCCATACGGGCAATGCGACCGCCGCCGCTATCTACGAACAACAGGTCGACTTCCTCAGGTTCTCCTGAACCACTGAGGCTTCTGCCATCGGCCCGCACCTCGTCGAGGTGATGACTAGGATGCCTAGGCAGGATGTCGCTGCCTGCCGCTCCAGCGGGGCTTAGCGACTTCCGCGCGGACATGCCGCTGGTCCGCAGTCTTCCGGACAATGGCGGCCCGCCTGTCTGGAAAGACATGAGTGGTGGGGAGTCGGTTCCAGCCGCCGAAGCGAGGTGCTTGCCGCCCCTCCTCCCCCGGGACAAAGGCGACGTTCGGTCACGTCCAGCCGCTAATGCGGGGTGCGGTAACCGAGATGATATCCCACCAGCCCACGATCTGGCAAGCTCCTCTGGTGGTGAGTCTGCGCCGGCTGCACCTGCGGGGCTACCAGACTCGGGCCTCGATCCCTCACCGGTCCGCGATCTGGCGGACTGCTCTGGTGGCAAGTCGACGCCGGCCGCGGCAGCGGGGCTCTTCGACTTTCGTGCGGTCCTTCCCCTGGGCCGCCCTCTGGTGACCTGTATAGTGGGGGAGACAGAACATGTCGCAGAGCGGGTAACGCACCTTTTTCCCCACTGTCCCTATGCTTAGGTGACAGTGGTAGGGAGTCCGGGTCTTGCCTACCCTGCTCCCGTGCGGTGCTCCTACCACTGTGTGGCTCCATGGATAGCCGTGGTGGAGAGTCGGGTCCTGGTAGAATAGGGCTCCCCGACTTCCGCGTCCTTTTCCCGGCCCAATGAGCGGGTGCTGCCGTTGTAGCGGGCAGCTCCGGGGAATGCATCCGCTGACTCCTGTCGGAGGTCCTGCGGCTGGAGGTATTTCTCGAACTCCTATCCATTGTCCCTGTGAACAAAAAAATCGATTCACAGGAACTAACCAACTCAAGGTTAGTTCCTCTTACCTGAGCGGTCCTTTTTGAAGGGCTGGTGGAGGAGCGCACTCCCCCCTCCAGCCGTTGACTGCAACTGCGAGCGACGATATGTCATGCATGCGTGCTGACGGGGTCTTCACAAAGTCACTCACGTGACTCCGAAATGAAATATTCAAGTACCTCACACACAATTCAATTATATCCTGGAAATCAGTGTATAGTTTGTTAACCACAGCTGAAGGGATTGAATGCACACAAATAAGTAAAGGGATTGGTGAGGCTCCGAGAATTTTGGATGTAAACCTTGATGTTCCAGAGGAAGCGTTCCACAACACATGGAGCAGATTCTCAGAATTATTTTTCATTTGGTTCTGGTGAAGTATGGTGTTCAATTGTCTTGCTCATGAGGTCTGGGTCAGTGAAGTCACAGCTATCACATGCAGCGTCATGTTTACAAAATTACCACTGCTCCATCATCAAACGAAGAACATAAAGCAGTATAGCACAGCACTGGCACTTTGTCCACAATATCTATGCTGAACATGATGTCACATTGAACTAATCTCATTCCGTGGTAAAGAAAGTGTAAGGTGTGATTGCCTTCATTAATAGGATCATTGAATATAAGAGTTAGGAAGACATGGTGCAGCTGTAAAGGTTGTTGGTTAGGCCGCATTTGGAGTATTGCATGCAGTTCT
Source organism: Raja brachyura (assembly GCA_963514005.1). Next base: position 92,856,873 of record OY740785.1, on the reverse strand, counting down.
GGTTGCCTCTGGTGGAGGCTTTGGAGAGGGTGCAGAGGAGGTTTACCAGAATACTGCCTGGATTAGAGGGTTTCAGCTACAGAGAGAGGTTGGATAGACTTGGATTGTTTTCTCTGGAACGTCAGATGTTTAAGGAGGAATGATAGAAGTACATAAGATTATGAGCCAAAGATTGCATCTCAGTCTGAGTCTTTTTTCCAGGGTGGAAATGTCTCATGCCAGAGAGCATAACTATAATGTGAGAGGGGGAAGTTCAATGGAAATGTGTGGGGCATGTTTTTTACACATAGTGTAGTGGGGGCTTGGAATGCATTGTGAAGGCAGATACAATAGCTGTGTTTAAGAGGCTTTTAGAAAGGCATATGGAAATGTAGGGAATTGTGGTATATGATTCATGTATAGCATAGTGATCTTCAACAACCAGTTTGAGATCAAACATTGTTTAGTGCCTTTGGGGCTACATGCTTAAAGCCAATTGGATATCTTCTTCGGACAGGTCCCAATATGAAATATCACCTATCCATGTTCTCCAGGGATCTTGTATGTTTCCTGAGTTACTGCAACACTTGATGTCTTGTTTTGTAAACCAGCATCTGCAGATCCTTGATTCCAGATATCTTTTTCAGTTGCACCTGGAGCTTTTGAAGACCCTTTTCCTACATCACCGATTTTTCTCAAAGATAGATTGGCAGTTATTCCAGAAAAGGAGGTTGTATTGGCAATACATCTGTGCAGTCCATCTAATCAGAGCTTGATTGATGATATTTTCCGTTCTGTTCTTAAACCCAGATGCTTTTTCAGTGGAGAATAGACATCAGCGATACCACAAGGAATCAGAATCAGAATCAGAATCACACTTTATTCGCCAAGTATGTTTTGCAACGTACAAGGAATTTCATTGGCCAGGGCAGTCATACAATTAAAAGTAACGGGTCACTCAAAAACACATTTTAACATGAAACATCCACCACAGTGACTCCTACACATTCCTCACTGTGATGGAAGGCAAAATAAAGTTCAAGTCCTTCCCTTAGCTCTTCCTCGGTTGAGGGCTTCGAGCTCCCGTTGACAGGACAATCTATTAACTCCCATAGCCGGTGGCATTCGGGCCCTCCGCGTCGAGGCAATCAGCTCCTGATTGCCTTGCCGCAGAGCCCGGAGAATGTGATCCGAAAATTGATCACATCTCCGGGAAGGTAAGAACCTGAAAAAAAGTTTCCCCCAATCCCTTCCCCCTCCCCCCTCCCCCCACATAAAATAGACCGAAGAACATTAAAACAAAAACTTTTAAAAAGCTAAAAAATAACATAAAGAGTGAAAAAACGAACAGGCTGCTGGCAGACATCACCCCGGCGCCCCTGATGGTATAATGAAAAGGCAACGATGACTTTGCCAGACATGGGTAAGGAACAAAACCAATAACCTTCTTAAACATTTAAATCTGCATCATGGCAAAGAATTCGAGGACTGTGGAGTGAAGTCTCAGTTTAGTTTAGTTTAGTGTAGAGATACAGTGCGGAAACAGGCCCGTCAGCCCACTGCGCCAACAGTACACTAGCAATATCCTACATATCTATGATTTGATATCAAAGAGTGAGGTCGACCTTTAAAATTGCGTTTTGCACACAGATTATTATTTCCTGATCAGAATTCGTGACTTTCAATTTTAGCTTTGATTACCAATGCTATTTGTTTGCTGGCAGGTGTATGTTTCAAGATCTGAAAATTATTATTTGAAAAACGGTTCTCTTAACCATATGTACTAGCAAACTTGGCTGAATCAATATTGCCACTTTAACGTATCAAATTAACCCATTATTTCAGAATAAGGTATCTTCATTCTTTTAATTATGAAACAGAGACGTATTTTTGATATAATTGGCTGTAAGCTTTTCATTTTCAAGAGATTGCAGTGAAGTCTGAAGAAGGGTCTCGACCAGAAACGTTGCCCATCTCCTTCGCTCCTTAGATGCTGCTGCACCCGCTGAGATTCTCCAGCTTTTTGTGTAACCCCCGAAGTACTTTGATATCTCTTTCCAGATATGTTGTGAACTCTGAACTTGTTCTCTTGCAACTCAAACCTGTGTGAGGGTAAGTTTCCTTTCCCGATGTTGGGGGAGTCCAGAACCAAAGGTAACAGTGTAAGAATAAGGGGTAGGCCATTTAGGACTGAGATGAGGAAAAACAGTTGCAACAAATTAGTCACAGAAGGTGCCACAGAAGGCAGTGGAGGCCAATTCACTGGATGCATTCAAAGGAGAATTAGATATAGCTCTTAGGGCTAATGGAATCAAGGGATATAGGGAGAAAGCAGGAATGGGGTCGTGATTTTGGATGATCGGCCATGATCATATTGAAGGCGATGCTGATTTGAAGGGCTGAATGGCCTGCTCCTGCACCTATTTCACTTGTGACCTACCATTTTGGTCACAAGTGAAAGTACAGTTTTTGCAAGTTAATACAAGCATTGCAAATTTATTTGAATAGCAAAGAAACCTGCAGAGGTTGTACATTTTAATTAAAAACTGAAAATGCTGGAAGTATTTAGTAAGATGACAACATGGTAAGAGAAATAGAGTTAACATTTCGGGGCAAAGTCCAAGCTCTGCCAAGTTCTGCCAACTATTTTCAGCATGTTTTATTTTTATTATTGGAAATGTATTGCCTGGTCAATTATCATTCTATGAATATTAAATTTATACCTGTTAATTTGTTAATAGTCTTCTTTTGTCTAGCTGATTAATTCATACTATTTGCCTACATTAACGTTCAAATAGCCTTAACAGCTGCATGGAACAATCCTACAGCTGTTTTTCTACAGTTTTGACTTTTGTTTTAAACAATTGCACATTTGCACAGCAATTTTTGTCAGATGACAGCTAACATTAAATAGGCACGTATTTTGAAAAGTGCAAAGAAAATACTCAGACAGAAACAGATAATTATGCAAAAATAGTTATACAATTTTAGCTTCTCATGAAAAATACGAGATTGTGGCTTATTGGTGGCTTGTGGTATGTTGTACAATAAATTATAATACACCAAAGTAGGTACCCAATAAGATTCATTAATACTAATAATTGTAGTTTCCAGACACATCTAAAAGCCTAAATTACAGTGGGAATCTTTTAATAGGACCTCCTATTGCTGAGCAAAACTGTACCTTATTCAGTACTTATCAAGCTGAGAAAGCTCATGGTCGTTATTTTTACTTGAGGGAAGCTCATGAAAACAATAATTAACACACATTCAGCTGAAGAAAAATACAACTTGGGATCAAAGTTCTAAAAAAAATTGTGCAATTTGCGATTTACAAAAATACTCTGGCAAGGGCTGCAAGCAGCAAATATAGATGGATTGATGTTATAGAAACATAGAAAATAGGTGCAGGAGGAGGCCATTCAGCACTTCGAGCCGGCACTGCCATTCATTGTGATCATGGCTGATCGCCCCCAATTAATAACCCGTGTCTGCCTTCTCCCCATATCCCTTGATTCCACTAGCCCCTAGAGCTATAGAAACATTGAAATCAGATGGATGCAATTTTTTCTCCGCTATAATTTCTCATTAAATCTTCCAACGAAAACAAGTGTTTAAAGACTTTACAGTATTAAAAGGACTAAAGGTCTAAGGTGTAGGAAAGAACTGCAGATGCTGGTTTAAATCAAAGGTACACACTAAATGCTGGAGTAACTCAGCGGGACAGAGATAGGGGAAATGCAATGTTACTTGAAATTAGAGAAATTATTTTTATGCAGCTGGGTTGTAAATACAAAATATGAGGTACAGTTCCTCCAATTTCCGTGTGGCCTCACTCAGTGACAAAGTCCTGGATGGAATGATCAGTGTGCTAATGGGAAGAAGAGTTAACCTCTCTTTGGTTTATGTTACGACTCCCAAAGGCTGGTTCCTCAGAGCCGCGTAACAAATCAAAACCAGGATCAAGTTTATATTAAAAAAAACAGTCTTTAATTGTAACACTAAACAAAACCCGAAACTGATTTTAAAGAACACGGTCAGGGACCAGAATTGGCTATAAAATAATATATAATGGTGCTCCAGCCAGCCCTTAATGGACCGTCGGACTGAAGACTCTAAACTGCCTATATAGCCCTAACTCTACAACCAAAAATACCTGAAAACTCTCAGGTCATCCTTTCCATCCCAATAGAACATTAATTTACAAAAGTATATCACAAATATACAAGGTGCAGTGCCATGCGGCCAGGCCTCATGCAGCTCAGCCCGGCACCTCTTCCTCCAGAGATCTATCTTGAAGAGAGAGAGAATTCTGGGAGCTTCTGCCTTTTAAAGCTCCCGATGAGTCATCTGATGTTGCTGGACCAATTGGGTACAGAAGCTGTTAACCCCTTGGTTCCTGGCTCCCAGCCACGATCTGCAGAGAACAGACAGGTAAGTACAGTATTCAACAGGAGGGGGGAGGGGGGGGAAGTACCTAACAGTTTAGTTTAGTTTATTTTCATGTGCACTAAGCCTCAAGGAAAAGCTTTTTGTTGCTTGTTATCCAGTCAACAGAAGGACTTTCCATGATTACAACCAGAATTTATGGAGATCTTCACTTGACTTTCATCTTCCGCTTCACTGAGTTCTCCAACTATGAAATGTGTTCCCTTTGTGAAGACCAAGGAAAAGTTTCATCTGTACTAGCTCCATACACAGATTGTCCCCTTTGCCTCCAATAGAAACTCCTTTTCCTTTGTTATTCTTTTAGCCTTAGCATACTGGACACACAACAAAGTTCAGCCTGCTTTGAGTCTTTAATGCTGAGGCAATACTAGTTATTATTTGGGAAAATGTAAAGCATGATAATATAGAGCAGATAATATAATACAGTACAGGGCTGTTCTTTGGCCCACAATATTCATGCCGAACATGATGTCAAGTTAAACTAATTTGGAAAGGTGGATTTGGAGAGGCTGTTTGCAGTTAAAGGCAAATGGGAGCTTTTAAAGTGTGACAGCAAGAGTTCAGGGCCATGCAGGGCGAATCTGATGGGTAACCCTGGTTGACTAGGGATATTGAGGTTCAGGTCAGATAAAAGGAGAAAAATGAGTCCCTTAAAGAGTAGGAATACACTTAACAGGACAATTAGGAGGGCAAAAGGGCAACCACCACCTTTACTTCCTTAGGACACATAAGAAGTTCAGCAAGTCCCCAACAACTCTCACCAACTTCTGCAGATGCGCCATAGAAAGCATTTTTTCGGATGCATCACAACATGGTTCGGGAACAGCTCCATTCAAGACCGCAAGAAACTGCATGAAGTTCCATCAACTCCATCTGTACTTTACACTGTCTTGACAAGGCCACCAGCATAACCAAGGAGGACTCTCATCCCAGTCACTCCCTCTTTCCCATCAGGCAAGAGGTACAGCTCCAGATTCAGGGACAGTTTCTTCGCAGCTGTTATCACACAATTGAACCATGTTGTCACCAACTAGAGAGCGGTCCTGTCCTGACCTCATTGGATACCCTTGCACTATCTTTAATAGGACTTTACTGGACTTTATCTTGTAGTAAATATTATATCCCTGTAAACTGTGGACAGCTGGATTGTAATCATGTATGGGGGTTACACAAAAAGCTGGGAGAAACTCAGCGGGTGCAGCAGCATCTAAGGAGCGAAGGAGATAGGCGACGTTTCGGGTCGAGACCCTTCTTCAGACTCTGAAGAAGGGTCTCGACCCGAAACGTCGCCTATCTCCTTCGCTCCTTAGATGCTGCTGCACCCGCTGAGTTTCTCCCAGCTTTTTGTGTAACCCTCGATTCTCCAGCATCTGCAGTTCCTTCTTTAACACTTGTAATCATGTATAGTCATTTCCCTAACTGGATAGCATGCAACAAAAAAGCTTTTCACTGTACCTCAGTACACATGACAATAAACTTAACTAAATGAAGCTAAACTAAAGATTTGTCCCACCCCGGTCATTCCTTCTTGTCCTTGCTCCCATCTGATAGAAGGTACAGAAACTTGAAAGCACGCACCAGCAAACTCAGGAACAGCTTCTTCACCTCTGCTATCAGGTTTCTGAATCGACCTTCCACAAGCTAGGGTACTGTCTTATTCACTTCCCTCTGGACTGTCAAAGCTGCCATAGCCAGATATAAAAACAGCTTTTTTTCCACGAGTAGTAGCTCTACTCAATAACCAAAATCTGTAGCCTCTTTTTGTTCTGGTATTTTATTTAATTCACATGTTTAATTAATAATGTTTTATTATTAATGGTTAATGTTTTATGTGTCATTCCTAACTGTCACTGTATGTCGTTGTCACTTGCGGGCAGAGCACCAAGGGAAATTCCTTGTATGTGAATACTTGGCCAATAAAATGATTCATTCATTTATTCATTCATTCTATGCACAACATTGGAATTTATCTGTGGAAATTATGTGCTACAATGCTGAGAACTATATTATACACTCCACATCTTCCCCTTTGTTCTATCTATCTATCGTACTTGAGTTTGCCGAATGTATTTATGTATAGTGTTATCTGTTCTGTTCGGATAGCAATAAAATCAAAGGTTTTCTCCGTATCTTGCTACATGTGGCAATAATAAACATGAACCTAATCTTAAACCTAAACCTAACTCATAAGTGACATAATCCTATTTTAAGAATGATTTCCTGCATGGTGCCTTATTTTTAGTTAAGCCAGAATACTTACTACCTTTCTGGCAAATCTTATACGTTGCAGACATTTTTACTATTTTATCAACAAAAATGTTTCTTCGTTATTTCATTTTTTCATCACTAAAGCATCTTTTCCATAATCTATTCTTGTTATATTACTGCAGCATTTTGATGCAATTTGTTTGCCTGTCTATCTCAAATTCCCACACTCTGGGCAGTGCTAAGTGTTTTTTTATAGCATTAAGTTATCTTCTAAAAGGTTTTTATTCTGGTATGATTGGAGCATACATATAAATCTGTAAATAACTCTTCCAAAATTAGAAGTTTTGGGTCTTTTTTAATTCAGCCAGAAAGTGGTTAAATAGACGCAACTAAACAGCATTAAAAATATATAGTAAGCTAATAAAAATTGTTACATTTGAATGGAACATTTAACCATACAAATAATAAAGGATATACAGTACATCCAAACATTAAACAGTGCATTATCATCACACATTTAGATTTCAGGTTCATGGGCTTGTCGGAATTTGTTTTATTTATTGAACAGTAATTCATTTAATTTGAAACGTTCAGCAGCATTTAAATGCTTTGCATGAAGGTCTCCCTTTGTCAAATATCATATTACTTGATTTAATTGTGACAAGTAACTTTCTGAATGAGCAATAAATTTGGCTCTGCAAACAATCAGGAGGCTGAAATGCTTCTCATAACTATCAGGTTGTGACAGGATTTTCAAAGATATCAGCTCCAAATGGAAACTTTCAGAAGTATTTCAGTCTTCCAATTTGTTATTAAATTTTCATTTCCTTTTTTTAAAAGGCTGTATCTTTTCTCTTACTTTATTGTGTTTTATAACTATTTTAATAGCAGGATACTTAACAATGGTTCTCCTAGTGATGTTAATTTGGGGGCTGCTTTTCCTTGGAGGCATATGGGAGTCATTTCCAATCCATCAGTCTAAAAAATCCTTAGAGCTCAAAATCTTCCATCTGTAATTAATTTGCTCTGAGCAATATTTGTCATGACTATTGTTTGTTGTAATAATTCTAGATTCCTTCAATAACTTAAGTTCATCTCTGACTCACAAATTCTAATTCCTCATTGGATGGACTGAGCCATTGTCCAGCTTCAACTTCTCTACGTAATGCTAGTTATTATTTGGGCATTCTTTAAATACATTCTACCTACTCCATTAGCAATTAGAAACATAGAAACATAGAAAAATATGTGCAGGAGTAGGCCATTCGGCCCTTCGAGCCTGCACCGCCATTCAATGTGATCATGGCTGATCATCCAACTCAGTATCCCGTACCTGCCTTCTCTCCATACCCCCTATCCCTTTAGCCACAAGTGCCACACCTAACACCCTCTTAAAATATAGCCAATGAACTGGCCTCAACTACCTTCTGTGGCAGAGCATTCCAGAGACTCACCACTCTCTGTGTAAAGAATGTTTTCCTCATCTTGGTCCTAAAGAAATTCCCCCTTATCCTTAGAATTAATTTGTTTGTCTCCAGTTGTTACTAAATATTCCATCTCCAAGGAATTGTGTCAGTGGGCGATAATATTTGCAGAACAACAGATCAAATTAATAGGAATTTTACTTTATCACCAACTCCATGCAAAATAGAGAACCTTTAATTATTTTTATTATTTTGTATTTGTTAATACTTCTTTGTGAACGACTCCTGATAACTATTCAGCATTTTTTTCAATGGAAGACAAAATTAGATTTAATTCCACTTCATTTTGATTTTGGCATAGATTAAATGGAAGTGTATGAGTTTCAAAGAAATAGTACAGAGTACACAGAAAGTTGTTCAATTCTTGTGAAAATCTTTCAACATGATGAAATATTTCCACGAGTCAAATTTACTCTTGAAGTAAACATTTTAAACTTTTAACCTCGTTGTAAGAACGTAGTAGCCGCTAAGTTTACCGTAGTGACTCGTGAGTCTACCGTGGGCACTCTTTAACTCAGTGGGACAGGCAGCATCTCTGGAGAGAAGGAATGGGTGACGGGATGACGTTTCCAAAATTCTGCTGCATCTTTGTGTTACTCCAGCACTGTGCGTTCACTTTTTGTCAACCAGCATTTTCCCTTTCTTGTGTATGACATTATTTGTATCCATGGCAGTTGATTGTCGCTCCCTTCAGCTTCCCAGGGGGTTGGGACGGGACAGGAGTTGGGAGGGATGGTGGGGGGGGGGGGGGGGGGGGGGGCGGGAGGGGAGTGGGGGGGGGGTGGGGTGAGACGCATTTAAATGCTGCTCAATGTTTCAAATTAAATGAATTACTGTTCAATAAAAAATACAAATTCCGACAATCCCATGAACTTGAAATCTAAATGCGTGTGATGATAATGCACTGTTTAATGTTCGGATGTACTATATATCCTTTATTATTTGTATGGTTAAATGTTCCGTTCAAATGTAACAATTCTTGTTAGCTTACTATCTATTTTTAATGCTGTTTAGTTTTGTCTATTTAACCACTCTCTGACTGAATTTAAAAAGACCCAAAACTTCTAATTTTGGAAGAATTATTGAAAGATTTTCACGAGTTAACATGTTACCCAAGTAGCTGCCGTTAGCGCCACGAGTCGCTAAGTTACGTCCACGAGTTCCGACGTTCCCACTACGTTAATTCTACATGATTACCACGAGTTTGATTTGTTTTAAACTCGGGATCACTCGTGGGTGGACTCGCGCCGTGAGACAGGGGTTTAAGTGTGTCTTGGTGAATAACTGCTGCCCATTAAACAAGGTAAACTCAATGGTTCAATGGTTCTATGGTTCTTTATTGTCACATGCAATGCACAGTGAAATTCTTGCACTGTGGCCATATTTTGGCGCCAAAAGGAACGTGGGGCTCGAACCCATGAGTCCCATTAGCCTACCCAATACTATTTCCACCTAATGAAAATTTCTTTCAGTTCCTTGACCCCCCTAGATCCTCTGTCCTCCAGTACTTCTGGGAGATTGTTTGTGTCTTCCTTAGTGAAGACAGATCCGAAGTACTTGTTCAACTCTTCTGCCATTTCTCTCATGCTTCCGATGCATAAATCTGTCCAATTTATTGGACTTTTAATTTTTTTCCTAATAAGTTGCAAAGAGACCATGTGATGACTGTCCCAATTCACTACTTGCATAATTCTTCACTTCTTCCCTTAAACCTCTATGCCCTCCTCCTCTTTTCTTACAATTGTTTATATTGTGTGTGTGTACATACAAAAAGTTGTGTTTGATATGTATGGATTTTAAAGCATTGTTGCATAAGCCACAAACCTGTGTAGAGTTGAATACCTTCAATAAAGTATTTTTGGCTAGAAAACCTTTCCTGGTTATTTATCTTGCTGAATATTGACATATCGAAGAATTTACATACATTATATTGGCGATGAATATTGGGCATTGGTCAGAGGTAATAGTAACAGGAAACAGGAAATAGTAAGGATGTAATAAAACATGAGATAAAGGAAATGGGGTATCTAGATAAAGCAGTAATAGTGATAGATAGGTTGGCGAACTGGAAAAGTATGAATGATCAGAGGTGATTGCATTGCACAGGGAACAGTGATCCACGGGGGAACCATGGGGGAACAATGGGGAACATCAGGGGAAGAGACTGACTTTGGTGCCTTCCCTCACAGTAGGAAATTTTGATCCTGCTGTGGGGGGATGTTTTATGATGAATTCTATCTACTCTATGTTCTTTATTTTTACTGTATGGCTGTATGGTGATTTAATTTTGCTCTGCCAATTGGCACATGTGACAAATAAATGCATCTTATCTTATCCCTTTTGGCAAGTCGCACCAGAAATCAAAGGACATCAACACACCCACACATGAAAAAAGGAAGGTGAAAACCTGCTAGTGGCCCTATAACCCATTTTCTACATACCTCGGGGTGGAACTACATTGGCAGCTGACCTACAAGCAACACCTTGAAGCTCTTCGTGCTAAAGCCTTGGTGTGGAACAACCTCCTGCGTTGCTTGGTTGGATCGTCATGGGGCGCCACGACACCTACTCTCCAAACCAGTGCTCTTGCACTCATGTACAGCACCACTGAGTACGCTGCCCCAGCGGGCCGAATGGCCTCCTTCTGCACCTATTTTCTATGGTGCTGCAGCGCCCATACTAGCAAGCTAGACGACATCCTCAACGACACCATGCGGATCATCACCGGCTGCCTACGTCCTACTCCGACGGATCTTCTGCCAGTGCTCGCAGGTATCGCACCTGCCAAGCTTTGCAGAGAGTACTTCACCCACAGGCTGGTGCGCAAAGCCCCATCGGACGCTAAACATCCTTTGCACCACCTCGTCCAGGACTCACAGCAAGTGGGACCTCAACGCCTGTAATCTCGTCGCCCCTTCTCCCGTGTACTAGGCTTGTATTCACTTGAGTTTAGAAGGATGAGGGGCATCTTATAGAAGCTATATGCAGGAAAAATGTTCCCAATGTTGGGCGTGTCCAGAACCAGGGGCCACAGAGGTAGAATAAAGGGGAGGCCATTTAAGACTGAGGTGAGAAAAAACTATTTCACCCAGAGAATTGTGAATTTGTGGAATTCCCTGCCACAGAGAGCAGTGGAGGCCAAATCACTGGATGGATTTAAGAGAGAGTTAGATAGAGCTCTAGGGGCTCGTGCAATCAAGGGATATGGGGAGAAGGCAGGCACAAGTTATTGATTGTGGACGATCAGCCATGATCGCAATGAATGGCGGTGCTGGCTCGAAGGGCCGAATGGCCTCCTCCTGCACCTATTTTCTATGTTTCTATGCCACGCAGCGGCCCTCTGTGGCTCCGGTTTCAACACACTAAGAGCATGGAGAACGAGCTGGCAACAGACTTCGCGGCCTCCTCAATTCACTGTTGCACCAAACACCACAGCCCCACCCAGCTCGGACCTGCCCCGCAAAGAGTGGGTCGCCCTGAACTGGTTTCGTACAGGGGTCGGCTGGTTCAACGACAACTTGCATCGCTGCATTCATCAGCAGCCTGCATGTGTGGGGCACACCAGCAAACAGCACAGCACGTCATTTTCGACTGTGCTGTCTTCCGCCCCCCTGGTGGAGCAGTAGACCTCATGGCGCTCAACAACAGGACATTGAACTGGCTACCAGTGACTGGAGGGCATTACATAACCTCTGCTGCCTCAAACACAAGAAGAAGAAGTGTGGTTAGAGATGCAGTTAATTTGCATGGAAGACTCTATATGGTATGCTAATTTTTCCATTAAAGTTGCAAACCAAGGGATTTACATTAACAAATGAACACTTTAAACAACTAAAATACATCTGCATGGTACATCTCCATTCTGTCTGGTGAAATATTTGAGGTATAGATCAAAACTGTTGGGGGGGGACAAAAGGGGGAGTTAGCGTGCTTTGTAACTTTGTCAGTGCCGTAGGTGGTTGCTATTTGTATGCATTGTGTCTGCAAGCAAAGAATATCACTGTGCCTAGTCACATGTGACAATAAAGTATTCCTATTCCTATTCCTATTCCTAAAAAGGAAATGCCACTCGACAGAACTCCTTTAAAACTCCTTCCTCCCACCAAGAGTCATAAAGTCATGGAGGTTTACAGCACGGAAACAGGACCTATGGCCCAACTTGACCATGCTGACCAAGTTGTCCAACCACCCAGCCCCACCTGTCTCACCTGCCTGCCCCAGGCCCATATCCCCAAACCTTTCCAATGTATGTACCTGTCTACATTTCTTTTAAGTGTCATAATTGTATCAATTTCTGGCTCTACCTCTGGCAACTTGTGCCATGTACGCACCCCCTATGTGTGAAAAAGCTGCCTCTCAGATCCCTTTTAAATATTTCCCCTTTTTACTTAAACCTATACCCTCTATTTTAAATATCTCTATCACCCTCCCTCCTTCTTCACCCCCCATCTCCACCTGTGTTGGCACTTTCATGGAATTATATCTCTGCACATCTTGGTCTGCCTGGTCTACAACACTCATCAAGCCCTACCATTTACTGTATAAATCCTGTCCTGGTTTGCAAAACCTTTCATGTAACTGAATTAAACTCCATCTGCTGTTCCTCGGCACATTGTTCCTTGATCCTGATTCAATCTTTAATACATTTCTTCATTGTCGACTATACCATTATCCCAACATTCTCACTCAAAATCACAAATTAATGAAAATTAGCAACTGTAGACCTGATCAATGCTTGTGGCACACCACAAGCCTCCAATTGGAATATCAGCCCTCCACCACCATGATCTGTTTCCTACCTTCAAGCCGATTTGATACTCAATTGGTTAGCTTCCCGTGGATCCCATGTGATCTAACCTTTTACACCTACCATGCACTACATTGGCATGGGCCTTACTGAAGTCCATGTAGAATCTATGTTTCTTATATTTTTATACATCTCTTTGAGGTCACAAGTCACCATCTTCACTCAAGGAGGGAAAGCAAGATCAACCTTTCTAATCTCTCCCCATAATTCAAACCAGGAAACACCCTGGTGACTTTCCTCTGCTCGCTCTCTTTTTAATTAATTGATCATTTTATTTTATTTATTTATTTATTTATGTATGTATTTATTAGAAGTGAATACAGTAATGTTTTCAATTCAATTCAATCTTTAATTGTCATTGTGCAGTGTACAATACAGAGACAACGAAATGCAGTTTGTATCTCCGAAGGGCGAACTTACAAATGAACAAGTAATTGCATAGTAGTATGAGAATTGCGCTGTAGTATGAGTTAATATACATCTATGCATATACAGTGTTAAAGAAGGAACTGCAGATGCTGGAGAATCGAGGGTTACACAAAAAGCTGGAGAAACTCAGCGGGTGCAGCAGCATCTAAGGAGCGAAGGAGATAGGTGACGTTTTGGGTCGAGACCCTTCTTCAGAAAGAGGAGGAATGGTTATCCAACCTGACAGACTGTGGCCTGTTGGTTAGAAAGTCCAGTAACCAATTGCAGAGGGAGGGGTTGATGCCCAGGTCATCGAGTTTGGCGATCAATTTAGAGGGGATAATGGTGTTGAATGCTGAGCTGTAATCGATGAACAGCATTCGCACATGATGCATACAGACATATTACAGTTCTTGTACAACTTCTTATTTTTAATTTAATACTAAAAGAACAGTAATAGAAAGAAGAACATAGAGTGTGTCGGAGGCAATGGTGACAGTGCTGATTCATGATATAATAAGAAGAGCCCGAAAAAGAGATAAATAGATTTACTAGAATGTTGCCTGGGTTCCAGCAACTAAGTTACAGAGAAAGGTTGAACAAGTTAGGTCTTTATTCTTTGGAGCGCAGAAGGTTAAGGGGGGACTTGATTGAGGTCTTTAAAATGATGAAAGGGATAGACAGAGTTGACGTGGATAAGCTTTTCCCATTGAGGGTAGGAAAGATTCAAACAAGAGGGCATGACATGAGAATTAAGGGACAGAAGTTTAGGGGTAACATGAGGGGGAACTTCTTTACTCAGAGTGGTGGCTGTGTGGAATGATCTTCCTGCAGAAGTGGTGGAGGCAGGATCGATTTTAACGTTTAAAAGTAAAGTGGATAGGTATATGGATGGGAAGGGAATGGAGGGGTATGGTCTGAGTGCAGGTAGATGGGACTAGGGGAAAATGAATGGTCGGCACGGACTGGAAGGGCCGAGAAGGCCTGTTTCCGTGCTGTAATTGTTATATGGTTATATGGTTAGACAAAGGAGTAGAAACGAATAGCGAGAGAGACAGAAAGAAGAAAAAAGTAGCTAAAGAGATCCAAAAAAAAAGAAAGAAGGAAAATAAATTAGGAGAGATATACCTATTTAATATCTTTACCCATCCGTCACCCGGTTCTGAACCATTTAATTTCTAAGGTTATGTTGCACCATATGCTTGTAAGAAGTCGATAAAAGGAGACCAAATCTTTAAGAATTGGTCTACTTTGCCTAATGGGAGGAATCTCATTTCTTCAAGATGTAACACTTCCGACCTATTTGAAATCCATATTTTAAAAGTTGGCGTGGATGCGTTTTTCCAAAATTTAAGTATGTTTTTTTGCTGTTATTAAACCATAATTAAAGAGAGATTCTTGGAATGTAGTTAGCTTGCGTCCCTCTTCCATTGATCCGAAGATAATCAGTTCTGTATTTGGGTTCAATTTTATGTTAAATAGTTTCGTAAAAGTTCCAAAGATTTCATTCCAAAATTTATGAAGTTTTGTACAGGAGACAAAGGAATGTGCTCTACTGGCATTTTGAGTTAGACATTTGACACAAATGGGGGAAACGTTTGGAAATATTTTATTCAGTCTAGTTTTCGAGTAATATAATCTATGTAAAATTTTTAATTGAATTAATTTATGCCTTACATTAATCGAACATTTATGTATATATAATAGGTTTTTTCCCATCTGTCTTTCGGAATTTTTATCAATAATTCTTGTTCCCAGTCCCTTCTAATTGCCTCTGATGTTGGTGTTTCTATATTTAAAATTATATTATATAAATATGACATTAATTTGCTTGATTCTGCCTTTCTGTTCATTCCTTCATCTAATAAATCTGAGGGTAGAGTTCGATATCCTTGTATATGTTTTTTCCAATAATATCGAATTTGAAGGTACCTCTGCTCTCTCTTAAGCGCAAGTGACTGCAAGATGGCGGCGCCCTGTTTGGCTGCGGCTGCATTGGCTCCCGACAGAAACAGTCAGTTAAAGGTAAAAAAATCACACAGTTACTTGTTCAGTCCAGAGTCTGATGGTCGCTTTTCAGTGCGGCTTTCAGTACGTGTTGAAACTGCATGCGTCCAGCAGTTCGGCGGTCGTGAATCGGGTTACTCTGGAGACTCTAAGGAGTCTCGGACTGCTGTGTCGGCTGGAGCCAGCGGCCTACGAAGCCGCGGAGTCTCCTACCAGCACTGGCCGCACTCGGAGGAGGAGGACACGGTGCAACAGGAAGCAGAAGCGCGATACTCGTGGGGGGCTAATGGCGAAACTGAAGGCTAACACTTGCAGGACTCCGCTTCTGTCTATTCTGCTCGCCAACGTCCGTTCCCTGGAGAATAAATTGGACTACCTGAGGCTGGACCAGGTAACCAAAGGGGAGGTGAGAGATTGCTGTGCCCTGATCCTAACAGAGACGTGGTTAAACTCCTCTGTTCCCGACGGCGCTATTAGCATGGAGGGGTTAACAACATTCAGGTTGGACAGAAGCTACGCTCTCAGTGGGAAATCCCGGGGTGGTGGTGTGTGCATTTACACTAATAACAGCTGGTGTAGAAATGCCACAGTGGTGTCAAACTATTGCTCCCCAGACATTGAGTTTTTGCCAATAAAATGCAGACCCTTCTATCTGCCCAGGGAATTTACCATTATAACCGTCACAGACGTGTACATCCCACCCAATGCAAACACTAAGGAGGCCCTGAATGCTCTTTATCGTTCCATTAGTGACCTGCAATCTATACATCCAGATGGTGTTTTCATTGTTGCTGGGGATTTTAACCAGGCCAACATGAAGACAGTTCTCCCACATTACTACCAGCATGTAGACTTCGCAACCAGGGGAGTAAATACACTGGACCTAGCCTATACAACAATCAAGAAGGCATTCAAGGTAGTCCCCTGCCCCCACCTTGGCTCCTCAGACCATATCTCTGTGATGCTAATTCCTGCATACAGGCCCCTGCTTACCAGAGAAACACTTACTGTGAAGCAAGTTAGGGTCTGGCCAGAGGGAGCTATGACAACACTACAGGACTGTTTTGAATGCACGGACTGGGACATGTTCAAGAAGGCTGCAACAGCAGTCAACACATCAACCTGGAGGAGTACACTGTGTCCGTGTCTGCTTACATGGAAAAGTGCATAGAGGATGTCTGTGTCACCAAGACCATCACTATACGGGCCGACCAGAAACCCTGGATGACCACGAGGTACATGGAATGCTGAGAGCACGTAATGCCGCGTTTAAATCCCGTGACGTGGTGGCACTCAGATCCGCAAGAGCCAACCTGAATTGAGTCATCAGGCTGGCCAAGCGTGCCCATGGTCAGAAAATCCAGAGCTTCTTCCATGACCCCAAGAACACCAGGCGCATGTGGCAGGGAATCAAATCAATCACGGACTATAAGACTGCTCCACCACCCTGTGATGACAACATTGAGTTTCTCAATGAATTCAGCAACTATTTTGGTCGGTTCGAGGCATTAAATAACACACCTGCAAGAAAAGGTATTCCTCACTGTGATGAACAGGCACTCAGTCTTGACATAGTGGATATCCGGAGAACCCTAAAAGGAGTGAACGCACGAAAGGCGGCAGGCCCTGATAACATACCAGGGAGGGTGCTCAGGGAATGTGCTGAGCTGATCAGCTGGCACATGTCCTTACGGACATATTTAACACCTCGCTGAACCAGGCTGTCGTCCCATCGTGTTTCAAGACTGCCACCATCATACCAGTGCCAAAAAAATCCAATATACAATGTCTCAACGACTACAGCCCTGTAGCACTCACTCCCATAATGATGAAGTGCTTCGAGAGGATGTTCAGGGACCATATTACTTCCAGACTCCCCTCCACACTTGACCCATACCAGTTTGCTTACAGGCCAAACCGCTCCACAGAGGACGCTATATCCTCCGTACTCCATCTGAGCATGGAACATTTAAAGGAGAAGAACACTTATGTGCGAATGCTGTTGATGGATTTTAGTTCAGCATTCAATACAATTATCCCTCAGCACCTGATAAGCAAACTGGTTCCATTGGGCCTCAGCACCCCCATGTGTACTGAACTTCCTCACTGACAGACCCCAGTCAGTGATGGTTGGAAATAACACCTCTAACATCATCTCTCTGAGCACCGGCTCCCCTCAGGGCTGTGTCCTGAATCCACTGCTGTTTACCCTGATGACCCACGACTGTTGTGCCAGGTTTAGTACAAACCACATCATGAAGTACGCAGATGACACAACAGTGGTGGGCCTCATCCGGGACGACAATGGGCTGGCTTACAGGGAGGAGGTGAAATAACTGGTGGACTGGTGCAATACGAACAACCTGATCTTGAATGTCGAAAAAACAAAGGAGGTCATCGCCGACTTCAGGAAAAACCGGCACAGTCCCACACCACTTCACATCAATGACAGCGATGTGGAGGTGGTCAGTAGCACTAAGTTCCTGGGGGTGCAGATCACTAACAGTCTGACCTGGTCAAATAACATCTCATCAACAGTTAAGAGAGCGCAGCAGCGGTTGCACTTTCTGCGCCGGATGTGAAGAGCTCATCCCCCCAAAAGCTTTCTTTACCACCTTTACATGCGATTCCACCTTCAGGGAACTATGCACAGTTATTCCTAGATCCCTCTGTTCCACAGCATTCCTCAATTCCCTACCATTTACCTTCTGAGATTCAGGGCCGGTCTCTGTGCCGGAGGCCTGGCCACTGTTGCTGCCCCCAAGTAGGCTGTCCCCTCCAATCGTACTCAAACACGAGTACCTATTTTCCAGGTGTACAGTCACAGGGGTACTCTCTAGCCCCTGCCTCTGCCCCTTGCCCTTCCTAACTGTGACCCACGTGTCTGCCTCCTGTGGTCTGGGAGTGACTACCTCCCTGTAGCTCCTCTCTATGACCTCCTCACTCTCCCTGACCAGACGGAGGTCATCGAGCTGCTGCTCCAGGTTCCTAACAGTCCTTTAGGAGCCCCATCTCGACACACGTGGTGCAGATGTGTACGTCTGGGGGGCTATCAGATTCCCTGACCTCTCACATCTGACATCCACAACAGTACACTGCCCTGGCCTGCATACTCCCCCCTTACACAGGATACAATTTCAACACAATACAAAGTACACAACAAACTGCTGGAATCTGACTACCAATCAGCTGCTTACCCTAGTCCACTTCCCACCAATCAGCGGCTTCCTCAAAAACCCCCAAAAAAAACCACTTCTCCAAATGGAATGTTATGGATTTTGGAAAACAAGCCCCACGCTGGATTTTAAACCTTACCGGTCGGGTGTTGCTCCTCCCCCTCCTTCTCTTCCAATGGTTCCTGTGGGCCTCTGAAAAAACAAGCCACGTGCTGGATTTTAAACCTTACCGGTCGGGTGTCGCTCCTCCCCCTCCTTCCCTTTCAACGGCTCCTGTGGGCCTCAGTTCGGGAATGTAAGATTTTTATCTCTGCATTTTGTTAGTACCACTATGATAGTGCAAATTTAGTGATGTCATTATGAATGAATCAATGAATGATACTTTATTGCCTTATTGATTATCATTAATACCTTATATAAATAAGAGGAAAAAGTCATCAGACTGTCGAGGCATAGCTCAAATGAACTAGCTATTAGTTGAGGGGCTAAACTCAATAATTGGTACTTGGGTAAAATTAACTGGGGGGATTCACTGACTTTAAGGAATATCTTTGTTATTAGATATTTTTTCTTACCCAGTTAACGTGTTATTTCAATCAATAAGCAATTGCAGTGTGCTCATTAAGATTACATTTTTGAACTTTAAAAAACATTAATTTGAACCTTAGAACACAGGTTTGCTTTGAAATTAATATTTAACATGACCTTTTTTTCTAGTTAGCTGCAAACCACAGTTAATCATCAGTTTGAGGCATTTGGTGATCCTTTCAGCTTTTACAAAAAAACAAGTCCAGAGGGTAATCGTGGGTGGAAGCAGCCTTCACGGTAACCAGGATGGAGGATTTCACTACGTACATTTCAAAGTAGAGCAGCTGCCCCAGGCTGCCTGTGCAGAGCTTCATTCAAAGGGAATCTGATCATGGCAACAATGTACTTTGTTAAAGCCACAGGAGAGGTTGACAAAGGTGGGTTTGAGGCATTTTGATGTTTGTATTGGTCATAATTAATGTTATATTTTTCTACTTAACAATGCAACAAACAACAATTTTTATTCGTAGAGCACTGCAAATGCGCTTTTCGAAGTTCTTCAAAGAGGCATTATCAAACACATTTTTTTGAGATATTATGACAAGCGACCAAAAGCTTGATAATATAGGCAGAAAGGAACCGCAGATGCTAGTATATACTGAAGTGCTGGAGTAACTCAGCTGGACAGGCAGCATCTCTGGAAAAAATGTCCCGACCCGATACGCCACCCAGTCTAAAGATACGTCACCCATCCTTTTTCTTCCTAATCCTCTTTTCCAGAGACCCGCTGAGTTACTCCAGCACTTTGTGTCTATGCTTGATAAAATAGGTAAGTTTTGACCAGCATCATAAAGGAGCAAAAGGAACAAAACAGAAAGACTTAGGGAGGCAATTCCATTATGTAAGATGTAGGAAAGAACTGCAGATGTTGGTTTACATGTAAAGGAATAGGTGATGTATCGGGTCGAGAAGAAGGGTCTCAACCTGAAACATATAGATACCTGGCCGCTTCTTGGCAAATGAGGCTGGCTGAGGTGTCAGTGGGGAGGTATATTGCGATCATATAACCATATAACCATATAACAATTACAGAACGGAAACAGGCCCTCTCGGCCCTTCCAGTCCGTGACGAACATTTATTTTCCCCTAGATCAATGACCATGATTCTATTAGTTTTTAAATCGTTATGGAGACAGATTAGGTCTACAAATTAAAGGATTACATTGGGGTAATGCTATTTATGATGGCGTTAGAGAGGAACTTAGCAGTAAATGAGAGAGGCTGTTTGCCCCAATTTGTCTCAGGAGCAATACTGAGCCGCAGGTCAGGAAGAAGAATATGTTGGGTATTAGAAGCAGAGATTTGATGAGTTAAGCCCTTTGATGAGTTTAAGGAATATGAAAGTACATTTAAGAAAGAAATAAGGTCATGAGAGACAATAATGAGAAAATAGGTCATGAGATATCCTTTGCAGAAAATGTAAATGGGATTCATGAAATCATGGTGTCATGGAGTCATGATGCCCCATCTACTCTAGTCCCACCTGCCCGCATTTGGGCCATATACCTCTAAGCCTTTCCTATTCATATTCCTGTCCAAGTGGCTTTTAAATATTGTTATAGTTTCTGTCTCAACTACCTCCTCTGGAAGCTTATTCCATGTACCCGTTGCCCTCTCTGTGAAGAAGTTGCCCCTCAGATTCCTTTTAAATCTTTCCCCTTTCACCTTAAACCTATGCCCTCTGAGTAAAATACTCTGTGCCTCTACCCTACCTATTCCCCTCATAATCTTATACACCTCTATAAGATCACCTCTCATCCTCCTATACTCCGAGCATGCCCTACCTCTCCCTCCAGCTCAGGACTCAAGTCCTGGCAACATCCTTGTAAATCTTTCGTGCACTCTTTCCTGCTTAACAACATCTTTCCTATAGCAGCGTGAACAAACCTGAACATAGGACTCTAAATGTGGCCCTGCCAGTGCTTTGTACAGCTGTAACATAACATCCCAACTTCTATACTCAATACGCTGACTGGTAAAGGCCAATGTGCCGAAAGCCTTCTTGATCACTTTATCTACTTGTGACACCACCATTCCCCATAGCCCTGTCAATTACTGTGAAGGTCCTGCCTTGGTTAAACATCGTATAAAGCAACACCTCATTTATCCGCATTAAACTCCATTAATCATTCCTCAGCCCACTTGCTCAACTGATCAAGATCCAAATATTCCTTATGTGCATGTTGACATTTTCACCATTATTGAGTGCAACGATTTGTCCAATAAATTTACATAATAGAATTTGCAGGTACTAATTTGGAATGTGAGTTGAAAGATAAGTTAGAGTTAGACTCATAAAGCCATGAAGCCATACAGCATTCGGCCTCTTCCAAGCTAACCCCATGAACCTGCGTTGATCCAAATCTCTAAATGCTGGTATTATACCTGCCTCAACTACCTCCTCTGGTAATAGGCACAAAAAGCTGGAGTAACTCAGCGGGACAGGTAGCATCTCTGGGGAGAAGGAATGGGTGACATTTCGGTTCAAGACACTTCTCCAGAGATGCTGCCTGTCCCGCTGAGTTACTCCAGCTTTTTGTTTCTATCTTTGGTTTAAACCAGCACCTGCAGTTCCTTCTTATACATACCTCCTCTGGCAGCTATGTGTGCAGAAGTTACCACTCAGGTTCCTACTAAATCTCTTCTCTCTCACGTTAAACATATGCAGGGGAAAAGATTCTGTCCATTCAACATATCTACTCCCCTCGTGACTTTATACACATCCCCTCTCATCTTAAACCTAATGTCCTCTGGTTATTGATTCCCCTACTCTGGGTAAAATACTCTGTGCATCTACCCTATCTATTTCCCTCATGATCTTATACACCTCTAGAGTATCACAGCATATGGATGGCACAGTGACACAACAGTAGAGCTGCAGCCTCACGGCACCAGAAACCAGGGTTTGATCCTGACTCTGGGTGCTGTCCGAGCGGAGTTTGCATGTTCTCCCTCTGACCGCATGGCTTTTCTCTGGGTGCTCAGGTTTCCTCCGACATTCCAAAGATGTGCAGGTTTGCAGTGTAATTGGCTTCTGCAAATTGCCCCTCATGTGTATAACATTGTGGGATAACATAGAACTAGTGTTCAGGTGATGGAGAGTCGGTGTGGTCTTGGTCGGCCAGATACCATCTATGTATCTCGTTTACCGTCCAAGCTTATCAATAATACCAAAGCCCATCTTTTCAACTCAGAGATTTCCTTCAAGTTGCCATCATAAAACTGCACTACTTGGGATTTCAGTCACATCTTCTGAACTGATTGAAAGAAGCCTCCCCTGGTACTTTAGATGAGGCATTGAACTTGCATGGGAGAATTTTAATGAAATTTAACGGAAGGCAGAAGCCTAAGGTGACAAAATAGGGTGATCACTCATTACCAGCCCAATCACAGCTTCAGATTTGCTCAAGACTCGATTGAGCAGTGAAGAAGGATCTATGATTAAACTCTTCATCTTCCTTTGTTTAGTTACGCAGTTTCTTTCAAAGATGAGATTGGCCCTCTCGATTAAACTTCTCAATCTCCTGTGTAGTCTACTGTTATTTGTGACACATTGATCAACCTGTCGAATGTTTTATCAGGAGTGAAGACATGATCAGAATATCTCTAACATATATATTTATTTCCAAACTCAAGCTTCAACCTGTATTACAGAACTAGTAGCATGGAAAAAAAGCTGAAATTCATTGAAAAGAAATTCTTAGTTACCCAAACCATCCTCCTTAACATATTTGTGTTTTCATTTATTTGGCTTACTGGTTGCTGGAAACCACATGGCTAGTTTTAAATTGCAAATATTTGGAGTTGATCGTGTTGATTCGCGCCCAAAAGCAGTTGTTGTGATCACTGAGTGAGGTGGTGCCAACAGTGCATGGAACGCACACAGTTTGCTCGTTCTAAATATTTTAGCATTCAGCCAGTTCTGGCCACATTGTAGCTTGCCTTAATGTACCAGCAGGGTGCACAATTTCATGAGTTGCAAGTACTAGTTCAAGGTCATTGTAATGATGATTGTGTTTCCTGAAGAGACAAAGTGACCCAATAGCTGCCTGATGTTTTGGACACTACACTGGAGACTTGTTGGATAAAGTCATGGTGTAAATTGCTTGTTCTAAGCTTCCCCCCCAGTCTAGTTTCAGTAAAAATCACTTAGTCAAGCACTTGCGTATCTAAACTTTATTTTGACAAAACATAATTACAATTCCCACTACTGTACTTATCCACTACGGGTTCAATCCTCGTATCTGCCTGATGAAGCCCTCTTGGCCTTGCTCAAATAGAGACAATCCAGAAGGTCACACAGTCCTATGCGCTCTCCCAGAAGGTCGACGCAGAACCCTTTGTAGGTCCCCGGACCTTGAGGGGCCAAACCACATGGGGGTGGTCTCTTTACAATCCAATAACATATATCGATTAATCCCATACATGACAGACTTTTCCCTAACCCAATAATACAGTGGCTAATACATTATATTCAAACAATGTTACTCAGAGGAAATTAACATCGCAACATGTGCCCTGATATGCAAGAAAACCAGACAAGGCTCAATACTTAATATAATCAACATCCAGCAAAGTAAAGCTTTGCAACATGATTTACAATGTGTATGTCTGGTTTGCATTCATCCAATCCATTCTATGCATTTTGCACCTAATTGTCAGGGTCTGCAGATGTTCCCATTCTCTTCCTGCGACTCTGATCTAGGCTCTAGACAAACTGGCACCATTCTACAGCTTGTCCCATTTCTACAGAAAGCACTATTAAATTGACCAAATGGCCTAGCAGCCCAGAAGCCTTTACTCAATTTTAGGGTCCTAGCCTCTCCAGTTTGGTCAGGATTAACAGTGGTATCTTGAATCTGGAAGAGGCCACAGACATGCATGTTTTCAAAAGCTAGAGCAAACAGTTGTCGAGGTCAATGGCATGAATTTAGCGAATGGATCATTGATGCTACACTGTAAAAAGTTAAGTGAGTTTAAATAAGTTGTTAAGATCATATTCAAGTGCCATGTCCAACCCATTGGTTTCACGCAGTACTCAATACCTTTGTTAATCCAATGCGCATTGTTTTTCGTTGTACCTCGGTGCACGTGACAATAAACCAAACAAAAGCTATTTGTGGCAGCAGAACTGGAGTAAAACATTCCTATTACATTCCCTTCCTCCCGGGGAGAGAGGGAATGCTGTCACTGGGTGGCTGTGGCGAAAAGACCATTGGAGATCACAAGATCTTCAGATCTAATCATTGTTTCTTGCTTCTTCCTTGTCCATCACTCCTCAGTGCCTACTGAATTGCATGCCACAAAAGATGCAAATATCTTAAACACAGATACATTCATTATTGTGCCATTCTTCCTACAGATATCAAGGAACTGTTAAATTGGCTAGTTCTCCCTGGATCCCATGTGATATAATCTTCCAGCGCAGCATACCATGTGGAAACTTATCAACTGCCTTGCTGAAGTCCATATAGACAACATTTGTGGCTTTGTTCTCATCAGCATACATACCCATGCTGGCTATCACTAATCGGCCCCTGTCTACCGAAATGCAAATATATCTCATTGCTCAGAATACTCTCCAGTAACTAACCTACCACAGATATTAGGCTCATTGGTCTATAGCTCCTAAGGTTTACCTTCTTAAATGTAGAGACAACATTAACCATCCTCCAGTCATCCTTACCCGTGTCTAATGATGATTCATAAATATCAGTCAGGACGCACACAAATTTTTTCTTCAGCCTTCTTGAGTCCTTGGATATTTATCAGACCCAGGAGATTTATCTTCCTTTATATGCCTTAGGACATTCAGCACCTCTTGACCATAATTCAGACTGTCTAAAAGACATCTCCATTAACTGTCCCAAGTTCTCCAGTCTCCATGTCTTTCTCTATAGTAAAATCGGAAGAAATACTGATTGAGGACCTTGCCCATCTCTTGCGGCTCCACACCGAATTTATCCCCTTGGCTTGGCTTCTGGGGGGGGGGGGGGGGGGGGGTACATTTACTCTCCAGTTACCTTCTTTCCCTCAATGTACTTTGGTAATTAAGTCTGCACTGACCAGCGATCACCTGTACACTAGTTTTATCCTACAGACTATAACCATATAACCATATAACAATTACAGCACGGAAGCAGGCCTTCTCGGCCCTTCCAGTCCGTGCCGACCATTTATTTTCCCCTAGTCCCATCTACCTGCACTCAGACCATACCCCTCCATTCCCTTCCCATCCATATACCTATCCACTTTACTTTTAAACGTTAAAATCGATCCTGCCTCCACCACTTCTGCAGGAAGATCATTCCACACAGCCACCACTCTCTGAGTAAAGAAGTTCCCCCTCATGTTACCCCTAAACTTCTGTCCCTTAATTCTCATGTCATGCCCTCTTGTTTGAATCTTTCCTACCCTCAATGGGAAAAGCTTATCCACGTCAACTCTGTCTATCCCTTTCATCATTTTAAAGACCTCAATCAAGTCCCCCCTTAACCTTCTGCGCTCCAAAGAATAAAGACCTTATAAAGAATAAAGAATAAAGAATAAAGAATAAAGACTAGGGACAATTTACAGAAGCTAATTAACCTACAAACCTGCATATCTTTGGAATGAGGGAGGAAACCGGAGCACCGGAGAAAATCCATGCAATCAGAAGGAGAACGTGCAAACTCGCCCACACAGCACCCGTAGTCAGGATCCAACCCGGACCTCTGGCGCTGTGAGGCAGCAGTTCTACCACAGTGTCACTGTGCCGCCCATAGGTCTGCATGACTCTTTTGTGCTCAGCAGGTATGATGTCTGGGCCGAATGTTTTTTGTGGATTTGCCCTCTAAAAGGGAGCTCTGATGTTAGCCTCAGAAGACTGAGATCATAGAGACATCGGGACGGAGGTTAAAGGTCAAACAAATGTGAAGGGGAAACCACATCGTTGCAGACACTCAGTTACGGAAACATTGCAAAGGGTGGCCCAGTGCTAGTTATTTAGCTGGGGATTCTCCTGGGGAGTATTCAGTGGATAATTGTGTAAGGACAAGATACAGACTATGGCTGATGGGAATGCACAGAGAAATACATCTTGAATGTATGAGAGAAATACGTAAAGGGGAAATAAAGTATAAAGGAAGCTGCATTTTTTTAGTTTAGTTTAGTTTAGTTTAGTTTAGAGACGCAGAAATAGGCCCTTTGGTCCACCGAGTCCGCACCGACCAGCAATCCCTGCACATTAACACTACCTTACACACACTAGGGACAAATTACACTTATACCAATCCACCTACAAATCTGTACGTCTTTGAAGTGTGGGAAGAGAAAACCCAGGCGGTCACGGGGAGAATAAACAAACTCTGTATAGACAGCACCAGTAGTCGTGATTAAACCCAGGATTCTGGCCCTGCAAGCGCTGTAAAGGGCCTGTCCCACTTGGGGGTCATTTGCGCGTCAAGAGAATCCCCAAATCCTGGGGCGCCGCGGACGACCACGCGTCACTGCCTACATCACAACGCGCCATGCATGCATCATGTGCGCGTCACGACGTGCTTGTCATGTGTCGTGATGCCTAAATGATGTAGCGTAAATGACGCGCAAATGATGCCCAAGTGGGACATGCCCTTAAGGCAGCAACTCAACCGCTGCGTCACTGTGCATTTCTTCATGCTGCTCTAGGAAGATTGTCATTAAGCTGAAAACAGTACCGAGAATATTTATGTGGATTTTCCCAGGACTTTAGAGATTTAAAGATACAGCATGGAAACAAGCCCTTCGGCCCTCTGAGTCTACACCAACCAGCGATCACCCTGTACTCTGGCACTATCCTACACCCACCTACACAGTTACGTCAAGTCAAGCCAAGTTTATTCATCCATATGCATAAGAGATGTGCAGTGAAATGAAAAGTGGCAATGCTTGCGGATTGTGCAAAATAAAACTAGAAAACAGAATGGAACAGATACACATATTCACATATTACATAGTTGTGGAGGAAAAAAAGAAAAAAACAGCAATTTTAAAAAGACACCACACAACAGTAAAATGGTGCTGTAAAATTAGTCCCTGGTGAGATAGGAGTTTAAAGTCCTATTGGCCTCTGGGAAGAAACTCCTTCTCATCCTCTCTGTTTTCACAGCATGGCAACGGAGGCATTTGCCTGACCGTAGCAGCTGGAACAGTCCATTGCTGGGGTGGAAGGGGTCTCCCATGATCTTGTTGGCTCTGGAGTTGCACCTTCTGATGTATAGTTACTGAAGGGGGGCGAGAGTAGTTCCCATAGTGCGTTTGGCAGAACGCACTACTCTCTGCAGAATCTTCTTGTCCTGGGCAGAGCAGTTCCCAAACCAGATTGTAATGTTCCTGGGCAAGATGCTTTCCACAGCCGCTGAGTAGAAGCACTGGAGGATCCTCAGAGACACTCTGAATTTCCTCAATTGCCTGAGGTGTTAAAGGTGCTGCCTTGCCTTACTCACCAGTGCTGCAGCCTGTGATGTCCATGTCAGATCCTCTGAGATGTGAACTCCCAGGTATTTAAAGCAGCTCACCCTATCCACAGTATCCCCATTTATCTTCAATGGTGTGTACGTCCTCGGATGATGTCCCCTCCTAAATTCCACGATCAGCTCCTTTGTTTTTTTGATGTTCAAGAGGAGGCTGTTGTCCTGACACCAGAGTGCCAGATCAGCCACCTCCTCCCAGTAGGCCTTCTCATCATTATCGGAGATCAGGCCCACCACCACAATGTCATCAGCAAACTTGATTATAGAGTTGGAGCTAGCCCTAGCCACACAGTCATGTGTGTAAAGGGAGTACAGTAGGGGGCTGAGAACACAACCCTGGGGGGATCCTTTGCTCAGGGTGATGAACTTTGATGTATTTCCTCCCATCTAGACTACCGACACAGAGGGGTGTTCAGCCCTAATTCCAGCAGCTTCTCGTCAAGTCTGGTAGGGCTATCGTGTTGAAGGCTGAACTGAAGTCTATGAACAGTCAATTTACAATTTACAGAAGGCCAATTAACCTACAAACCTACATGTCTTTGGAGTGTGGGAGGAAACCAGAGCACCAAGATAAAGCCCACATGGTCACAGGGGAATGTGCAAACTCCATGCCAACAGCACCCATAGTCAGGATCGAACCCAGGTCTCTGGCGCTGGAAGGCAGCAACTCTACTGCTGCATCACTGTGCCCCTCAGAAGGCTGGAGCTGTAGGGAAAGATTGAGCCGGCTAGGACTTTATTAATTGGTGAAGGAAGCTGAGAGGCAATCTTACAGAGGTGTATAAAATCATGAGGACAATTGAATGCATACTCTTATCCAGAGTCTGGGAATCAAGAACCAGAGGACATGGGTTTAAGGTGAGAGGGGCTTTAACAGGAACCTAAAGGGCAACATCATCACTCAGAGAGAGGTGGGTGTATGGAATCAGCTACCAGAGGAAATAGTTGGGGGCAGGTACAAGAATAGCATTTAAAAGTTACTTGGATCTTACAACGCAAGCGTTCAGTGTAGTGTCAAGAGCCAAGAGTATTTAATTATCATATTTACTGACAACGGAACAATAAAGTTGTTACTTGCAGCAGCATAACAGGTCTGTAAACACTGTACTCATAGAGAACACAATAACAAAATAAAGTTCAAGAAATTAAAAAAAAACTTTAGTGAAAACAAAAGCTCAAAGTCCCTAGTGCAAGCAAGACAGTTTGCAGTTCGCAGTTCAGTTGGTGTTTGTAGTGTTCAAGAGACTGATGCTTGTAGGGAGGAAGCTGTACCTGAATCTGGAGAGCACAGTTTTCAGACTCCTGTACTTTCTTCATGATGGCAGATGTGAAATGCAAGCTCAGCCATGAGGTTGAGGGTCATGAACATTGCAAGAAACACTTCTGCATTCATAAATGATCATTGCTTAGTCAAAGCCAAACTTTAAACTTCGTCAAGATTCCATAGGGCACTAATATTTATTATGTATAGCCTACCCCTATAGGAATTTCAAAAATGCATCACGTTAATCAGGATTCAATTCCATCTGCCAATGCACCACCCAAATTTCCATCTGATCTATAACCAGCTGTAGCCTAATGCCCCTGTCCCACTGATGAAACCTGAACGGAAACCTCTGGAGACTTTGTGCCCCACCCAAGGTTTCCGTTCAATTCCCGGAGGTTCTCAGAGGTTCCTGGAGGTTTTTGTCAGTCTCCCTAATGGTCGAAAGTGGTTTCTGTTTTAAAAATCGGTAATATTTTAGTCAAAGCCGGTTGCAATGCTAGTTGAAGGTGGTTGCCGGAGGACAAAAATCTCCGGGAACCGCACGGAAACCTTGGGTGGGGCGCAAAGTCTCCAGAGGTTTCCGTTCAGGTTTCCTAAGGAACAGGGGCATTAGGAAACCTGAACGGAAACCTCTGGAGACCTTGCGCCCCACCCAAGGTCACTCTCCTTAATGGTGGAAAGTGGTTTCCGCGTAGTCGAGGCTTCTTCTATGTTCCTACAATTATTTAAAAATAAATAAAACTGGCTGAAAATAGTTTGCCGTTTGGTCGAAGCCAGTGGAGTGGGGTTGCTATTTACTTACAGGCAGTCGAAGGCAATCTCCTTCGCTAACCGGCTATTTTGATTGGCTTATTGGAGTTTTCAGCTAAGATCCTGTCGGATCTTTGGTTTTCAGGACCTAGAAGATCCGCCGGAAGGTAAAATGCCCGCTAACTTTATTAAATTTCTTAAAACTGTCTCCACTCCTTCTCCTCCCCCCCCCCCCCCCCACCCCGGTTCTCTCCTGTTCTCCCCCCTTCTCTCCCCTTCTCTCACCTTCTCTCTCCCCTTCTCTCCCCTTCTCTCTCCCCTTCTCTCCCCTTCTCTCTCCCCTTCTCTTCCCCTTCTCTCTCCCTTTTTCTGTCCTTCTCTCCCCTTCTTTCCCCTTCTCTCCCTCCCTCCCGTGCTCTCAAAAGGACTTACCGTGCTCTGTGGCAGCCGTTTACCTTCCTCTTCATCGTGCAGACAGCGCTACTCCGTTATCCCTGGCCCCCACCTTCGCGATGTGTTTGTGTGTGTGTGTGGGCAGTAGCAAAGATCCTGTAGGATCTTTGATCAGTGCATGCAGCTCATGCTTCAGTCGGGGCTTTCCAGGCAAGTGACCAAAACATCTGGTGACTCATGGAGAGTGACTGGAACCTCCAGGAACCTCACGGAAACCTTGGGTGGGGTGCAAGGTCTCCAGAGGTTTCCGTTCAGGTTTCCTAAGTGGGACAGGGGCATTAGACAACCGCAATACCACCAATCTTTATGTCATCTTCATTACCATGCCAAATCTGGATCCACTTAGCCATCTGGCCTTAAATCTCATGTGCCTTAACCTTCTGGACTAGTGTCCCAGGTGGGACCTTGTTAAATGTCTCACTAAATGGGGGAGAAATGCCTGGCAGGAGAGTGAGAGAACATGGCTTGCATAGAGTGGATGTTGTGGGGATGTTTCTACTAGTGGGAGTGTCTAGAACTTCTCATCTCCTTCAGGAAGGAGATGAGAAGGAATTTCTTTAGTCAGAGGGTGCCAAATCTGTGAAACTCTTTGCCACAGAAGGCTTTGGAGGCCAAGTCAATGGATATTTTTAAGGTAGAGATAGATAGATTCTTGATTAGTATGAGTGTCAGGGGTTATGGGGAGAAGGCAGGAGAATGGTGTTAGGAGGGAGAGATAGATCAGCCATAATTGAATGGCCAAATGGCCTAATTCTGCTCCTATTACTTATGACATGACTTATGACATCTGATCTTTTAAAATCGCTCAGAACTATTTAATATAGACCATTACAACAGATTTGTGATTGTAACTCTCAAGCAGGGTGTACTATCTCCATTCACACGCTACTCCTCAGTGCTGCACCAGAGGATTATCATGTAGCACAGGTACTGAAGAGGCAATGGCCTGTCTTTCCATCTGGAGAAGCAATACTAACTGAGAAAGAGAGACAATAAGTTCAATATATGGTATATCTTTATGCCTCAATGAACAATGCAAGTTCATACAGATACACATTCAGGGTTTAGAATTTTACAATATTTTGTTTAAAAGTTGAAAGCATTTAACATTTAAGATTTTACCAATAAATAGGTGCATCAAATCCTGATGAAGTAAATGGTACTTCTTTGCTTTACTTTCCAACTGTACTTGCCATCTTACTAAAGTATCTCAAAGGGGTATCTTGTTAATATATTTATGCCAATCAATGGGTAGGATAGCTTGAGAGGGATTATGGGCCAAGCGCAGGCAGGTGGGTTAGTGTAGATGGGACATGGGCAGGTTGGGCCGAAGGGCCTGTTTGCACGCTGTATTACTATGACTATAATTGGACTTTGAAGTCGGCAGCTATAAATCCAAAGGTATATTTGAATGAATGTTAATGAAAATATCCATGCCTTAATCATTTAACCTCTACTGAGCTATTTCTTCAAGCATGTGTATCTTTCAATGCAGGGGAAAAAAAATTTAATCATTTTCAAAAGTAAATGCAATTTTATCAACATTATCTTGAGAGTTCTTTATAGCAAAATGTTCTGGAAGAACACAGCTGGGTCAGGCAACATCTGGGGAGGGAATGGACAGGCGATGTTATGGGTTGGAACTCTTCTCCAGATCGACTGTAGTTTTGGAGAGAGAGCTGGAAAATAGAGATGGGGTAGGGACAAAGCCTGGCAGGTGGTAGGTGGATAGAAGTGAAGGAGGCTTGATCTGCAGATGGGTGAAGTAAGTGATTCCTCCAGCACTTTGTGTTTTGTTCGAGATTCCTGCATCTGCAGTTTCTCGTGAGTCCAATATAGCGGCTGGTTCAAAAGTCCCTGTGCCCACGCCAGCCAAATTGATCATTATCCCATTATGTAACTTCTAAGAATAGGTGTTCTAGATCGCAGGCTGACTAAAAAAGATAAACCTAACAGAATATCAAAGCAAAATCCTTTTAGTTACATGACAAACATATAGGTGTCAGTTATTAATCGTGTTTCCAAATTTAAATGCTAGATATGTACTGTAGTTTCTATTGTGCAATTAATAATATAGCCAACATAATCTAAGCATACTATCATTTGACACTTCACTTTAAAATACTGTTGTCTTTGGAAATGGGTAATTATCTGTTCATTTACATGTCCTTTTCCATTTTAGTTGATTTATATTTTAAAATACACACCTGCACAAAGCGATGGGAGAAATGTGCAATTGAGGAACAATAAAGAAAATCACGCTCAGTCTAAAGACCACCCTTCTATGTACTATTACAGCCATAATGATTTCTCTTTAGGCCACTGTTGGGATACCATTTAACTCAATTTATTTGTAAAATTATCACCTTATAGACTTATGCTGATTGTTATTGTCTCTCTGACGAATTCCTCTAGTTAAGCATTGTAATTATATTGTACCAACAACATACAATTATTACAAAGCTGCTTTTTTAAAGAGATGGATACCTCTTCAATTGAAAACAAATTGAATAAAACAACATCTGTTAATGCAATGTTCCAATATCTGGTGTGTTCTTCTAACTCACTGAGCTTTATTTTCTGGAATTTCAGCATTATCTTTCTTTATACAGCATTAAAAATAGCAGTATTGAGCGCACTCACGACATGTGAATTAATCAAGTCAAGAGTGTTTCATTGTCATATGTCCCGAAACGAAACAATGAAATTCATACTTGCAACAGCACAACAGATATGTAAACACCATAATAAACATCAAAAAAAGTTTAGCATTTGTAATTAAAAAAATAAAACAACCCCGCATCTTGGGCGGGAGAAGTTGCCGTTGCAGGAGCTCCGAAAAGCGGTCTCCCACCAGGGACCCGCGAGCTCCCGATGTCACCGTCCACCGGCCTGCAGCTGGAGCCTCCGAATCTCCGGGGTCGGGCAGCAGCAGCGCGCCATCACAGCTCCTCCCGTTCCGAACTCAGCCAGCTCCACATTGGTAAGTAGCCCGCAGCTCTGCGACTGGAGCCCCAGGTCCGGTTGGAGGCCGCTTCACGGTGCTAGGCCCCAACAACAACGGAGACCCAACAGAGAAAATCGGGTCCTCCGTACAGGGAATAGATTTTAAAGGTTTCCCCCACCACGCCCCCCACCCCCCACACATACCCAGCTAAAAAAAAACACTATAACTATACTCAAAACGAGACAAAAAATTAAAAAAAGACAGACGGACTGCAGAGGCCACTGCGACAAGAGTCGCGCCGCACACCTGATCCTAGACCTCACAGTTTTCAGACTCCTATACTTTCTTCCTGGTGGCAGGGATGAAATGAATGTGTGGCCAGGGTGGTGTGAGAAATACAGTAAATGCTACTATACGAAGGAATGCGAATGACAGAGCAAACCTGGGGTTCAGGCAACCACAGTTCCCTGAAAGTAGCAATATGGATCGAGGGCATGGTGAAGATGTTATATTCTATCCTTGTCTTCATCAGCTGGGGCAGGGAGACAAGAAAAGAGGCCGCACAAAGTGCTGCTGTACTCAGCGGGTCAGGCAGCATTCTGGAGAGCATGTCTAAGTGACATTTCGGGTCGGGACGTTGCGTGAGACTGATTGTAGGGGGTAAAGAAAGCTGGAAGAAAGGGGAGGGGGCAGGACAAAGCCTAGCTGGTGAAATGTTGATAAAAGTGAAAAGTGAAGATGGTTGGCCGGAGGTGAAAAGACAGAAGGTGTGAGACAAAATGGTCGAAGAGATGGCCCTTGTGAAGTTAGAGGGCGGAATATAGTTGGAAAGGAAAGGGAAGGGGAGAGATAGGTACAAATCCAGGTGGGGGATGGAGCAATTGTGGGGAGGGAGGGAGGGGGGATGGAGATGAGGGATTTGTAGTTGGCCAAAATTGGAGAATTCAGTGTTCATACTGTTGAGTCGTAAGCAACTCAAGCTGAATCAAGGCCTCTAGCAATAAAGGCAAGCATACCATTCTCCTTCTTTACCACCGTATATACTTGTGCAGCCATGTTCAGTGAGCTATGAACTTGGACTCCAAGATCCCTCTGCACATCAACGCCATAAGGGTCTTAATACTTACAACTTACAACCTTCTAAAGTGCAACACCTCACACTTGCTTGGATCAAACTCCGGCTGCCATTTCTCCATCCGTTTCTGCAGCTGATCTACATTTACTGTATCTTCTAACGGGATTCCTCACTATCAGCAACTCTTCCCAAAAAGTCAGCAAATGTACTCACCATCCCATCCACATTTACGTCTATGTCATTTATATATATTACAAACAGCAGAGGTTGCAGCACACATCCCTGTGGAACTCCACTGGTCACAGACCTTCAGCCAAATATCTTCCTTCCACCACAACCCTCTGTCTTCTATAAATAAACCAGTTCTGAATCCATGTGACCAAGTCATAGTGAATCCATTACATTTTAAGCTTCTGAGTATTCTCATCAAAACACACATTTGCACAATGTCAGGCGAGGGTGTCAGTACAGCTGATTAATAATACTTTTAACAACAAAATATATTTATTTTGATCAATGAAACAATATACAATGATATGCCTGAAGCAAACGTAAGCGGGATCTTATCTTACCTTAAATATTTCAGATTGAACAAATTGCTATTCCATTGTAAATATAATTTATTTGTCATCAGTTAATAATATTAATCTTCATAAGTTCATCTATTTTATTTTCTCACATAAACGTTATTGGGAAAGGCACAGTCAAGTAGTCAAATAAATAAAATAAATAGGACTACAAGTTATGGTGTTGTAAAATGTAATTAAATAAGCACAATAATACAATAGTACTGTATTCCTAGTTAATGGATAAAATATATCAACTGCTGGAAATTTGCTCTAGGATTATGAGATTATATTGAGTGTTTAATGAGTATAAATACAAAATCATCACTACAAGTTCTAACAATCTGATCCCCTTTTTTTCTGACACATGCCATATATCTTCTGTTTCTTTATCCATTGGCTTGTGATGTGATCTTCTCACATATTATGTAAACAATAAATACATAAGTAAGTCTCAGAATACTAAAAGTATATCAAAATTACCATTTGGCCTTGATAATCATGAGTTTAGTTACACGCGTTCCCCATTTGAGATCAAAAGGGAGTCTCAGTGAAAGAAGGCTTTAGTTCAGATCAGGGAATATTTTCCTGCTTATTAATTAACTGAACATGGGACCTGGAGTGGGTCTCTGTGATAATTCTCAAAATATCGACATTGATGTTATTTTCAAAGCATTAACCACCATTCTAGGCCAACGTTATATTTGGGTTTGCTGGCAAATAATTGGAAGCCTGTTAAACTTCAAACTACATTCCTTTCTGTGATGACATACAAAAAGAAGATGGAAATATATAATCTAAAGCATATCATCAATTTAATAGGGAAGTTTTTTTCATGCCAAAATCAAACCTTGAACACTATCTTTAATAAGCACAGTTATTCACATTCAGTTCCACATTTCAAGAATCAAAACTATACAAAAGTTGTCTCATTGTCTGTAACTTATTTTTTCCTAGCCCACATCTAACAATGGCTGTTCCCTTTATCATTGTTACATTTTTGCATATCTTTCATTCATTTGTTCTATATCTCTCTATACCAACATTGATATCTCTCATTTCCCTTCCCCTGAATCTCACTCTGATCTTGAACCGAAACATCACCTATTCCTTTTCTCCAGAGATGCTGTCTGACCAGCTGAATTATTTCATCTTTTTGTGTCCATCTTCAATTTAAACCAGCATCTGCTGTTCCTTCCCACACAAAAAGTTATTTAAGATAGCTTGAACTTAAATCTGACCGAGTATTGGTCCTTAATGTTTTCCCCCCGGCTACATGTGATCAATCACGAAATGATAAGGAAAATGAAGATCATTCAGCCCATCTTAATCTGTCAATCTAGGACACTCATTTCAGGGTCTAATTGTTCTCTTAGCAGAGTTCTAGAATGTCACCTTCATGATTGTTTTCAAAACATCATGTACAGCATCCAAGCTTAGGTTGACAAGTGATAAGTATGGTGTAACTGTCAAACCCTGATCAACTCTAATAAGAACAATTCCAATGGCTTCCTTTGTTGTCAAAAGCACCAGTATCATAGTGGTCTCTCTATCATACCTGGTCTCTGTTACTAAAGTTCAAAGGATGCCATTAATAGGAAACAGTCAATGTAATTGTGTGCCTATGCCTGTAGAGTGCAGATGGTGCTTTGTGACCACTAAAACCCACTGTACCACTGAAAATGTCAAAAATGTAATAGAGATTAATGAGTTATTGGGATGCACCAAGCTAGACTAACAGCTAAACATGTGGACATTCACAGACCATAATCTCCTCACCAACACTAAACCCATCCCTATGAGTGTGGAGTGTGGAGTGTGACTGCTGTACATACTGTGCATTGCAGTAACTCACCAGGCCTACAGTGAATGCTTATGTGTGACACCCAGAGGATTAATAGTAGGAATATCATGGAAATGTCATGACTTCCAAGCTACCTTCCATTCTGACATTTGTTCAGTGTCACCAATTAAAATCCTGGAACTCCCTGACCAACACTACAATGGCAACTCCGTTCTCTTTGGAACTATGACATTCTCAGAATCAAGGCACAGAGAATAATTAAGGGACGTGGGAATGGCAATAAAATCAGCTGTGCCAGGATTGTCATGGAGTCACAGAGCATAGAAATAATTCATTTGTCCCAACATGCCCACACCAACCATCAAATACTAATTTGTACTAATCCTCTACTAATCTACCAATCCTAGTATTTGGACCATGGATTGATGTGCCTCGGCTAATCAAGGGTTTGTCCAGATACAATGACAATAAACTAAACTAAACTAAACTAAACTAAATTTAGTTTATCATCACAGTATCTGGTCAAGCCCTTGATTAACCAAAGCACATCATTCTGTGGTCTAAATACTAGGTATCAGTAGATTAGTAGATCAGTAGATCACCAGACTGATTCCTGGGATGTCAGGACTTTCATATGAGGAAAGATTGGATAGACTCGGTTTGTACTCGATGGAATTTAGAAGATTGAGGGGGGATCTTATAGAAACCTACAAAATTCTTAAGGGGTTGGACAAGCTAGATGCTGGAAGATTGTTCCCGATGTTGGGGGAGTCCAGAACAAGGGGTCACAGTCTAAGGATAAGGGGGAATTCCTTTAGGAGCGAAATGAGGAAAACATTCTTTACACAGAGAGTGGTGAGTCTCTGGAATTCTCTGCCACAGAAGGTAGTTGAGGCCAGTTCATTGGCTATATTTAAGAGGGCGTTAGATGTGGCACTTGTGGCTAAAGGGATCAGGGGGTATGGAGAGAAGGCAGGTACGGGATACTGAGTTGGATGATCATCCATGATCACATTGAATGGCGGTGCAGGCTCGAAGGGCCGAATGGCCTACTCCTGCACCTATTTTCTATGTTTCTATGTTTCTATTAGTAGAAAATAAACAAAACTAAAAAAAACTAAACTTAGTTTATTTTTACGTGTTCCGTGGATCAGTGAAAAACATTTGTTGGTGCTAATCAGTTAGTGGGGGTTAGGCAGCATCTCTGGAGAACATGGATAGGCATCTTTTTTAGGTTGGGAGCCTTTTTCAGTCTGATTGTAGTTTGGGATGGGGGTTGGGGGGAAGAGAAATTTGGAAGGAATTCAACAAACGTGGTGCCTTATGGTTCTTACATAACATCCAAAGAGGACTCTTTAAATCAAAGAGGCACTTGTTTCACAAACACTGCATTTTCCATGCATTGGCTAGTCAGATCAAAATTCATCAAATGACAATATTCGCAAGATGTCAGTGTTACCGAGTTGGTCAACTTTCCTCACTTTTCCCAATTGTCCTTGAGTCACTTGGGCTAATTTGGAAAGGAAATTGTCATGACATTGCTAAGTGTCTGGATCCACACAGGTTACAACTGACAATGAGTGCAGATTTCATTATCTGAAAGAGAAGAGCAAATACAGATTGTTTGTTACGCAAGTTTCATGGTGATCAATATTGATGCTAGCTTTTTATTCTGTGTTATGTGAATCACTGGATTCACACTCATTGGAATTAAAAATAACTGTTCTTGTGCACTCACAGAACAGGAAGGGTTTACTATTCATGTTTTTGCTGATACCATGCTTCGGAAAGACGTAACTCAGTCTCGTCTTCGGTGAGGTCTGTGGCCTCCTACAATCTCAGTCACGGGGCACTGCACGTGTCTGCATTACGTTGACGACAGTCACTCTCAGCTTCATAAGGCTTGGGTTTATTTCATTTGTCTGCCATGTCTCACATTAAGACAGAACAGTGGCGCAGTGGTAGAGCTGCTCCATTACAGCGCCTGAGACCCAGGATCAATCATGACCACGGGTCAGTCTGTATGGAGTTTGTACATTCTTCCTGTGATCACATGGGTTTTCTCCAGGTGCTCCGGTTTCCTCCCACACTCCAATGACGTACAGGTTTGTAGGTTAATTGGCTCTGGTTAAATTGTCTCTCGTGTGTAGGATAGTGTTAGTGTCAGTGGGGATCACTGGTTGGCATGGACTCAGTGGGCCGAAGGCCTGTTTCCGTGTTCTATCTCGAAAACTAAAGTCTAAAGTTTGCTCACTACTACAGTATGAAATGTCACCCCAAATTCCATCTACACCTGCATTTGTCTGGGGATGTAGGTGTGGTACTAAAAAAATTAATTTGTTTTTGCTGTGGGTTTTCCAACCCTTGTGGTGGAAGGACAATGTTAAAGCGAGAGGTTTCTTTTTTTTTTTTTTTTTTTACTTTATTTTATTAGAAGTAATCTATTTACAATAATGTAAACAGCTTTACAAACCTCAACTTAATTACACATTTTTTAAATAACCCATTGACAGTTATCATCTTCTATTTTTTTGGAAATAAAGAAAAGAATAGAATAGTTTTAAATCAATAAGAAAGTGATTAGATAATAATTTGATTATATAGAAAAGAAGAAGAAAATAGAGCAAGGAAAAAAGATTATAGATTAACAACAATTGAAAAAATATTATATATATATATATATCAATGAAAATCAACAAAATATATTGTATCTAAAACTATTACAAATAATAATATCAATGAAGACATGCCTACTAATCCTAGTATAAGAATCAATTATTCTCATCAAATCCCGCTGGGTACCCGTCAGGCTGTGACGTCAAGAACAGCTACTTCTCTAGATACTGTATATATGGAGACCATATTTGTTCGAAGGTATTATATTTGTCCAATAGGACAAATCTGATTCTTTCTAATTGTAACGTCTCCAACATCTCTGCTGCCCACATTTTAATTGTGGGGGATAAAAGCGAGAGGTTTCTGACCAGCGGCATTTAGTTTAGCTTATTATTGTCATGTGCACCAAAGTACAATGCTTAGATTTTCTTCGCATGCTATCCAGTCAAAGAAAATACAGTGCATGATTGCAATCAAGCTGGCCACAGTGCATAGATAAAGAATAAAAGGTATAACATTTCATACAAGATAAAGTATGATTAAAGATAGTTCAATGTTCTCCAACGATGGGTGGTCAGCACCGGACTGTAGATGATGGGAGCATGGTTCAGTTACCTCATAACAGCTGGGAAGAAACAGTCCCTGAATGTAGAGAAATGTGCTTCCAAACTTTAGTACCTTGCCTGGTGGAAGAGGGAGAAGATGTAGTGATCGGGGTGAGACTGGCTCTTGATCATGCTGATGGCTTCGCCCAGGCAGTGTGATGTATAAATGGGGACAACAGAAGCGAGACTGATTTGCGTGATGATCTGGGCTGCATCCACAACTCTTTGCGGTTTTGGATGGAGCTGTTCCTAAACCCATACTATGATGCATCACATTAAAATACTTTCTACGGCACATCTGGAGAAGTTAGTGAGGGTTTCTAGGGGCATGCGGAACTTTGTAAGCCTTCTAAGGAAGTAGAGGCATTAGTGTGATTTCTTGGTTGTAGCTTCTATGTCCAGGACAAATTGCTAGTGATATATATTCTTAGGAACTTGAAGCTTTCGACCATCTCTACTTCTGTGCTAACATTGCAATGTATGTATACTGTTTTACTTTCTGCAGTCAATCACAATCTCTTTTATCCTGCTGACATTGAGGAAGAGGTTGATGGCTTGGCACCAGGTTGCAAAGGTCCCAATCTCCTTCCTGTACTCCATCTCATCATTATTTGATATCCAGCACACCATGTAGGGTTAAAACCAGGTGACAGAGCTAGCCATCAGGAAAAACAATCAGTCTTGGTATCTGAGACCTTTATGGATGTTTTGAGAGGTTTATAAGAACAGAGCTTTGACGTGGGGAGGACCATATCTGGAACTCACCAATTTAACATTGTCAACTGGAAATATGTTAAGAAACCTGGAAAAAAGACACTTAATCAAGAGACTGATGACAGTGTGGGACTGCCTGCCACAGGAAATAATTGAAGTGAATCTATTAAAAGGAGATTGAAGCAAATAAGCTGCTTCAACAGTTGGAGCTTTATGAGTCATAGTCACACAGCACAGAACCAAGCATTTCAGTTCAACACATCCATACACAAAGAGATAAAGTGGCAAAGAAGGCCTATGGTAGCTTCAAGGCCTATGGTAAAATCCTCCAGTCTCTTCAAGAATTTAACTGGGCAATTTTAGTTGATTCCAGAGCCTGCCTAGTAAGAGAGACGCAAACTAAAATTAGGAGATCGAGTTCGAGTTTGAGTCTATATTTATAAAGCCAAATTTTCAAATACTGAATTTCATATTGAAGTTCTGCCAGTAAGGTAGAATTCGAATTCCTGTACATAAAACTTCAAATTTGGTACATGTCCGTGATCGATTCCGAATAGCAGCTGATCAACAGTAAATAGTAACCCTCTAGCCGATTGTTGAGTAGTACTTGATAGCGAAGAGTACCTGAGAGATGGGAACCTGCCTACTTGACGAAAAGTAATCCGAAGGGTACCCCTAATTCTGTCGAACTTAGAGAGGAGGGATAGAAGTCCCCCGATAGAAATCCAGCTTTAGCAGAGGGACAGTAGCATTTGGGAGGAAAAGTAATCATTTAACGATTAGTACCCCTCAGCAAAGAGTAAACTAGGAAGGGGAAAATCTACGGTATCAGAGGAAGAGGTTCACTGCATGATAACAGCGTGACGCGGCGTCGCGATCGAGTGTTCGTGAATTGTGCGCTAGTGCTTCAAATCATTTTGTAACTTGTAAAAATCTAGCTTTTTGTTTTGTCAGTGGATCCAGATTTTGTAAATATTCTATGCATATAAATAAACTTAGAGTATATTAAGAATTAAAAGTTAAGATTTAGATCGTGTTAAGTCCGCGGACCGTCATTTGTGTTGCTGCTTGTGCGAGTGTTTACGGATTTAGAAACTTGAAGTAAGAGTGTGTTTAAGTTAGATATTCGTATTTGTTTAAGATTGATTTGTAAGAATCTGAATCGGGGTGGTTTGATCAGGGGTTGAACTCCTTCGATCGCTGCGTTGGGGAAGGAGTCATCCCAC
Organism: Raja brachyura; assembly: GCA_963514005.1. The sequence goes on along the minus strand of OY740785.1, from coordinate 92,815,255 downwards.
TGATTGCTTGTGCCACGAGGAAGATTAATTAGAGTTGGGTTTACTGGATGATTATAGTTTATATTGGGGTGTGTTTTGGGTTATTGATAATCAGGGGAATATTTTTGTTCTTAATTATAGTTCTGTTAGCTTGGTTTGAGTTTGTCGGTCTGTGCTAAAGTGGATTGAGTGAGAGGGAGATTGCTGCGTGAGAGACTGCAAGTGGGAGTTAGACTTGGATTGAGATCCTTTGTTTGAAAGTTTGGAATTAAATGCAGTGATTGCGATTTAACCGATAAGAGAGTTGGGAGAGAGACTGAATACGAGCGAGTGGTTTGATTAATTGAATAGGAGTGATTGAGTAGGAGTGACTGGGAGACAGTTGAAATGAAGCAATTGCTAGAGTAAGTATGAATCGGAAAGACCGTTGACCATCGTGTGGGAGTGATTCCATTGACCTTGGCGTCTGAGAAGAGGAGTGATTGAAAGAGGTGTTAGTGTTTGGAACCTTTATTTTGTAACGTGTTTTGACCATTATTCCGAGAATGGGGAATGTCTCAGAGAAGGATCGATCAAACAGATTAGAAAGTCCGATAAGGATAAATTGTGGGGAGCTTCCAAATGAAGCGGATATACTGATAGGATTATCGGGGAAATTAAATGCAATTTTGAAAGACAAACTTTGGTCGTTGAGGGGACTAAAGTCTTTAATAGGGATAAACTATATAGAGACAGTCATTAAAAAATATGGGAATAGTGAGGAAGGAAACAAGTTATTTTGGATGTGGAGGATATTCTTCAGTAAAAGAAAAATAAATTAAAAAATGTTTTGCTGTCCACCCTAAGAATGGCGGCTTGTAAATTGAGAATAGAAGAACAAGATAGAACTGATCCTTCTCGGGACATTCCAGAGTGGGGACAGGGAGAACTAGTAAGCCAACAGCAGGAGCAGGAGCAGGAGCAGGAGCAGGAGCAGGAGCAGGAGCAGGAGCAGGAGCAGGAGCAGGAGGGAGTGTCATCTTCTGAAAGGGAGACCACTGAGATGGCTCTTAAAGTGGAGGTGCCGACGAAAACTAAATCGGGTAAATTCGGAAAGAGTGAAGCAGGGTCAGCACACTTTGAAGGGAGATATATTTATTATATGCCAGGGTGTGCAGAAATCTTCGGAGTGGAGCTGGAGCCACAGTATTCCTTACAGAACCCTCATGATCCCAATTCGGAGAAACCATGCACAACCTGCGAGCGGAGCACACGGGAGGAGTCAGCATTATCTTTGGCTCCTCACCCTAAATTTAAATCTGAAATCAAGACATCGGGGAGAGACCTTCTATCCGCTATGATTGCTCCACATGTGGAGGACAGTAGGGGTAATCAAGGAGCTAGAAAGAAGACTCCATCGACATGGGTGCCGAAATTAATTAGTGATTCCAGTAGCGAGAGGATGAAAGAATCCTTCTTGAAGTACCAGGATAAAACAAATAGCCTTTGAGATGGTGAGATAGGGGGAGAATATAGATGGATTCATTCGGACATGGATAATATTATTATGTCAGAACAATTCACCACGGATTGGGATTTAATAAGGACTCCCTGTAGACAATGCGTTTGCAGGGAGATGCCCACATCTATATAATTAAAAGTGTCATCTTGACCACTTCCTGTCTGCGCTGTATATTGATTTTAGAAAAAACGCTACCATATATCGCTATGATATTTGGCCATCATACTCACAGTCCTCCTCCGCTGAGCAGGCCCCAGGGAATTTTCCCATTGATGTAAAATAAAAAAGTTGTGAGTGTTTAAAAAACCTTGAGATCTACTGGCCTGTAAATCACTTTCCGGGGAAGGGGGGCGCTGGATTGTAAAACCCCAGATGCCTGATTGTGAGTCAGTCATTGCAAGATCACAAGGGAGAGGCCACGACACTCATTCTAAGCTGTGAATCAACTGAACTGTGTGTCTGCAATGTACTTGCAATAAATTATTTGTTAACCCTTAATGACAATGCCATGAGTTGGTTGGCCTGCTGCCCTGCCTGTGCTTACAACTGCAATGCTTTATTAGGTCCAACTGTGTTTGGAAGGAATAAATGCTTTATTAGGTCTGACTGTGTTTGGTTCAAAAGTACCGCTTATTTTGTGATTTCCCCTTAGTGGACAGGTTGCATGAGTGCAGAGGTCGCGCTAATTGCGTAATTTCCGATAAGTGTAAAGGTCACGCTGATTGCGGAAGTGCCACTGACTTTGGAAGCCCCAAAGTGGAGAGGCCGCACTCGGCGTGTGAGTATTCAAGAACGTTTACTGCCATATATTTGGTATGTGAGTCAGTGAGTGTATGTGTACGTGTTTGTGAGTGTATGTGTGTGTGACTGTGTGTGTGCACGGGTGGCTGTCTGTGTGTGTGTGAGTGTGTGAGTGTGTGTGTGTGTATGTGTTTGTGAGTGTATTTGTGTGTATGTATGCATGTGTGAGTATCTGAGTGTGTGTATGTATGTGTATGTGTGTGTTTGTATGTGTGTGTGTATGTATGTGTGTGTGTGTGTATGTGTTTGTGAGTGTACATGTGTGAGTGTGTGTGTGTGTATGTGTTTGTGAGTGTGTGTGTGTGTATTTGTGAATGTGTGTATCTGTGTGTGTATGTGAACGTATGTGCGTGTGTGTGTGTGTGTGTCTGTGTGAGTGTGTGTGTGTGTGTGTGTGTGTGTGTGTGTGTGTGTGTGTGTGTGTGCGTGTGTGTGTGCGTGTGTGTGTGTGTGTTTGCGAGTGTGTGAGTGTGAGTGGTCTCAGTGACTGAGCTGCCATCCCAATAATCCAATTTGGCCCACATTGTCTATACTAGCCCTCTGGAAACCAGTCCCTACAGCCCACCACACCATGCTAGCACTCCAGAACCCCCCCCATTAACTCCAGAACAACACTATACATTAAAAAGAGGAGGAGATACATAGAATCTGACTCTCAAAGAAACCCTCACTAAAATTTTGAAGCATGAAAGGGAAACATAGTAGCTAGCATGAGAAGGGATGGCAACTAAGGAATGGAAATGGCACTAGGGAGAGAAGAAACAAACTTATCGTGCAGGAGGAATGGGAGTGGGGAAAGAAGATATTAAATTAATGTGTTACTGAGTTTGTGCCTGCAAGACAGTATATTGATGAGAGACTATCTGGTGGGTGAGGTAAAATAATGCACAGACCTCTTAAGAATGGGAAGAAGACAGCAAAAGGTAATGTAGCTGCCCAGAAACAGGTGACCAGCAGGAAGAACTGATACTGTCCTGCCCCTTTAAGACATTTGTGAGGGCCAGCAGGCAGAGCAATATGCTCCTCAGTATCTCCACTCCGTAGTAACTGAAACACCCATCAGAAAGGAAGAAGAAAAGGACCTACCCAAGTGCCCAAATTTAATATCACCTAGCTATTGGAGAAAGAAAAGGAAGGAGAATAAAGGACACTTTAATCATCTTTGAAAGAAACAACACTGACGACCTATAAAGACTTCTGGGACAAGCCTCACTTTAAAGGACTGACTTCAAATAAAAAACATTTCTCTGTGGTTTGGAGTAAAATACCTGAAGTGCATCTAAATTATGGGTATTAGAAATAAAATTATAAATTTTGGATTCGGCCTCGAAACTGTCTGATGATGAATTGGAGGGACTTTAAAAATGTTTGAGATTTTGAACAGACTTGTGGAATCTGACAGGAATAATTGGAGTTTGATTATTAACTGACACTGTTATTATCTCATCCTCAGAAAAGCAGACAAAGATGGAAAGGATTGTTCAAAGGGCATCAAAAAGGATGGAACTTGGAAATATCTGGTAACATGGAATTACTTAGGGAATATGAGAGTTGGAATTAGAATTGGGATTAAAACTGGAATTAAAATTGAAAATTAAAATGGGAATTGAAATTGAAATTGGAGTGGAATTGGAAATGGTCAAAAGAGGAACTGTGAGCAGCAGGACTTCCCAGACCGGACTAAGGAATTATTCAGTAGTGAAGAACTAGTAAAAGCGATAACTCCTAGACAAAGAATAAAGCCAATAGAGTAAAAGCTAGAACCCTGAGACAGAGAACGAAGCCAACATAGTAAGGAGCTAACATAGTAAAGGGCCAACATAGTAGAGAATCAACATAATAACGAGTTACCATAGTGAGGAGTGCATACATAAATAGGAAAAGGTACTGGAGGAGAGATTTGACAAACTGTAGGGAGAACTTGAATTGTATTGAGAATAGTAGAGCCGATGCACATTTACCCAATGGATTTGAATTGTTTAACCCATGATGGTAAAGCGGCTTCTATTATCAAGGTGGAAAGAAATTGTCCCTGGACTTAGCAGTCTTGATTGGATTTAGGATAATAGCAAAGGAAATTGATTATTTAAATTTGAACAGCTGGGAATTCCACAGGAATTGGAAGGGAATTGTATTATCGGCTACAATGCTATGGAATGAGAAGGATGAAATGGGCATTGAAATTTGAAATAGTCATTTGAAGGCTGAGACTGAATTTGGTTCAATTGGAACATATATCATAGTTTGCTGTAAATTAGAGCTACGTATGTAGAGTATGTAGAGTCACGTAAATTAGAGTCACAACTGAACCCAGCTGAAATTTGTATGATTACCCGTCATCAGATATACATATTATAACATTGTGTGAGAATGAAGAAGGCTAATTAGTGTCAATCTTAGAATAATGAAAAGTATATTAGGGAACAGAATAAGAATAGGGAATATAGTAGGTTTGAATAGGGATAGTATTGCGAAGGTGTGGGAAAGCATAAGTGCCCCAAGTTTAATTTCTAGGTTTTAGGTTCGACTGTGGAAGGTGATGGAAAACTGGGCAGCAACACGGATGGAGTGAACTCGCACCCAATGAAAACTCAGGAGGTGAAGACTACTCAGACAGAACTTGTGAAGTTATGTCCATGAAAACTCGGGACGCTTGACAAGATTCTGGGAAGAAACATCGTCATCTTGTGTTGCTGATAGATGGAAAATGTAAAGCACACCTATGTATATCTGGTTAGCAGATTATTGAGCCATTTGGTTATCATAAATTATGGGTTATCATATAAAATAAAAAGGAAGAAATGTTAAACCTGGCTAAATTGGACAGGCTAGGACTTCAAAATGGGGTAAACACTTCAGGGCTGCTTGGAGATTTGGTCAATTTAGAATTACCATCTGCAGAGCTGGGACAAGCTGCGAAGAGTTGCCAGTGTGTCTGGAGCTTAGATAAATTTGCAAGAAAAGAATGAGAACATCTGCAGACCCTGTCAAATAGGTGCAAAATGCATAGAATGGATTGGATGGCTGCAAACCAGACATACAGCTTGTAAATAGTTGTAAATAATGTTGCAGAGTTCTACTTTGCCGAGATAATTGGATGAGGTATTGAGTCTTCTATGGGTTTCTGGTAGATCAGGGTAAATGATTTTAAGTTGGCTTCCTTGCAAAGTCCTATTTGAATACAATGTATGGAGCTGCTGTATTAGTGGGTTTGGGGAATGTCTGTTATGTATGGGGTTAATCGATATCTGTAATTGGGTTATTAAGAGACGACCCCCATGTGGATTGGCCCCTCAAGGTCCCGGGACATATAAAAGTCCGCTACCACGAGGTCCAGCGCCATCTTCTGGGAGAGCGCTTGGGACTGCGTGAACTTTCGGAGTGTCTCTGTCTAAGCAAAGCCTAGAGGGCTTGAACAGGCAGACCCGAGGGTCGAACCCGTGGTGCGATAGGTACAGTAATTGAACTGTAATGCGCTTTAAAAAAAAAAATATTTAGTTGTTTCAAGTGCTTGATTCAGTGTTTTTACTGAAACTAGACTGGGGAAGCTTAGAAATGAGCAATTTACAAAGCCGCAGTCTGTGGAGCTTCTAGCTGCGGGCGCGGCGTGGACTTTCCATCGCGGAGTCTGGGACCCTTCGCCGGGGATCGCCGGAGAAGAGCTCCAACCGTCGGCCTGCGGATTATAACATCCTGAAGCCAAAGTCTGCGGAGCTTCTAGCCGTGGGCGTGGCATGGACTTTCCATCGCGGAGTCTGGGATCCCTTGCCGGGGAGTGCTGGTGAAGAGCACCGACCGTCGACTTGCAGCCTATAACATTGTAAAGCCCCAGTCTTCGGTAGGATGCGGCCGATTCGGGACCTCCAAGCCATGGAGTGTCCGTCTGTCCCCACGTCGGAGTTTCGAGCATCCCAACGAGTGGGCCTGTACATCGGGCCATCCGTAGCGACGACTGCAGAGGGTTCATGGCCCCGACCATGGATGAACAAAGGAGGAAGACTGACTGAACATTATTGCCTTCCACCACTGTGAAGAATGTTGATTCCACTGTGGTGGATGTTTATGTTCAATATTCTATTGTGTATTGTGCTCTTTTTGATAATATGGCTACATGGTAAGTCAAATTCCACTGTACTTCAATTGGTGCATGTGGCAATAAATGTGAACTTGAACTTGAACTTAAGATACTGCACAATGAACAGAGGAAACTGTCATAGTACATGGCTAATGTAATATTCCCTCTGAGCCCAAACATTGCTATTCCTGGCAGCATCTAGGATTACTGTTGGAAATCTGTCAACTGAGTAAGTCAGTCAATAACTGGAGGAAGTGAAATGTTGTTGTTTTTGCTGTAAAAATCTATAGAAAACTTTCTTTAAGTGAGTAAGCTGTGTACTCCATATCATTTGTAGCAAAGTCGTTTTTTCAGCAAGACATGCATCATACTGTTTGTCACCTCCATAAACCTATGCACTGGAAAGTGATTTAAAATTCATTTGTCAGGATAAAATTGTGTGCAAATTGATAACTAAAATTATACGGTGGACATTCATCTAGTCAGAGTCATACAGCATGGAAATAGGCCCTTCTACCCAACTTGACCATGCCAACCACGAAGCCCCACCTACACTAGTCCCACCTGTCTGTGCCTGTCCCATAAACCGTCCAATCCTTTCCTTTTCATGTACCTGTCCAAATGTCCAAAAGTGTTGTCACTCATCAAACCCCATCTGGCAGCTTGGTCCAAATACCCACCACCCTCTGTGGTTTACTTATGCAGCATAAAATACCTGTAAAAGGCTGAATTAGAACTTCTTAAATGATAGATATTTGCTGTTCCAATTACGCTTTAAATATCCTGTAGTTTTCACCCAACTGCGAATTAATTGGGACATATAAACAGATGCATTTTCCTCACAGTGATCATTATAAAATCTTTTTGAAGAAGAGATTAATAATTATACTCCCAGTTTCAGATGAGGATAATTTTTTATCTAGATGGACACAAAATGCTGGAGGAACTCAATGGTTTAGGCAGTATGTCTGGAGAAAAAGAATAGGCGATGTTTCTGTTTGTAACCCTCCTTAAGCCTCTTGTTGATTATTCAGTAAATACAAACTTAATATTTTTGCTGATAGAAAGATACCTGCTAAACATTAAATCATTGCATTTTAACACAGAAATATAGATGCAACTAAATTCCAAATTGCGCTTTGAAAAAATTAAAACTCCGTGGATCAAGTAACAATGACTTTCCAACATCTTGCTCACAGTGTGCTTGACATTTACTTCCTTGCCACAGTTAATTAATTATTTAATAAAATTACACAGCATCGCTGTTCTTCAAGGTTTATCTCGATGTTCTGAACAAAATCTAATTGAAAACAGAATTTATCAATAATTAAGTCTTCCACCTCCCTTGTTTGCAGACGATTTGTCAATACTGGTAACCTATGACTCACTGCAAGTGGTGGTTGTATGTGGCATTAGCATTCCATTACAAATGTATTCTTTTTCGAAGAAAATTTGGAAAGGTGGCACGATGGCGCAGTGATAGGGTTGCTACCTTACAGCGCTTGCAGCGGTGGAGACCCGGGTTAGATCCTGACTACGGGTGCTGTTTGCACAGAGTTTTTATGTTCTCCCCGTGATCGTGTGGGTTTTCTCTGAGATCTTCGGTTTACTCCCACACTCCAAAGACATACAGGCTTGTTGGTTTATTGGCTTGTTGTAAGTGTAAATTGTCCCAAGTGTGTTAGTGTTAATGTGCGGGGATTGCTGGTTGGTGCAGACTTGGTAGGCCAAAGGGACTGTTTCCGAGCTATATCTCTAAACTAAATTAAACGGCCCTGAGCTCCGACGTACCCGCTACGTTCATACTCTGTGCATTCTCCGTGCTTTGTTCCGTTCATTCTCTGTGCTTACCACAAGTTTGATTTTTTTTTTAAACTTGGGTGAGCTCTTGGAATGAACTCGTAAAGTGGGGCAGGGCTATAACTCATTGTAATCTTTCACAGGATAACAACAAAGCAAAGTTTTGTACACAAGGTGCAGACTGAAGTTATATCACCTTTGTCATCAATTATTCAGCTATTAATTTGTTTAGTTTATTAGAGATACAGCATTGGAACAGTCCCTTTGACACCAACATTGCTTGAATTGCAGACAGTGAAGAAGGCTGTGAAAGTATCTTACATATATACATCAACTACAGAATCAGCTCCTCTTTCCAAGCAAATAACAGGTGATGGTGTATGGAACAAGCTGCCAGTGGATGTAGTTGAGGCAAATACTATAACAACATTTAATAGATATTGGACAGGACGATGGATAGGAAAGGTTTAGAGGGATATAGGCCAAGCATGGACAGGTGGGATAGCGTAGAAGGGGCATGTTGTTTGGCATGGGCAAGTTGGGCCAAAGGCTGTAACACTACATTATACACTCTTTATTTTTCTCTTTACAGTACCTGTGGCATTTGTGGATGATTTGAATATATTCATGTACAAACCATAATTATATTATATTTTTGTTCAAGACATTGGTGAGGCCTCATTTGGAGTGTTATGGTCTGTTTTGGTCACCCTATTATAGGAAAGATGTTAATCTGGAAAGACTTCAGAGACGGTCTACAAAGATATAGCCAGAACTCAAAGGCCTGAGCTATTGAGGGAGGTTTAGCAGGCTAGGACCTTATTCCTTGGATAATAAGAGTATGAGGGTTCAAGCTTCAAGGTTCAAGGTTAGTTTATTTGTCACATACACCAATTGGTGTAGTGAAATGCTTCTTGGCATGCAGCACATAAAATAAAGAATACAGACATAACACTAATAAAGAGATTTAAACATTAAAAAATCCCCCCACAATGGTTCCCATTATGAGGGAAGGCACAATGTCCAGTCCCCAACCCATGTCCACCCACAGTCAGGCCTATTGAGGCCTCCATAGTTGCCTTCACGGAGGCCCGATGTTCCAGGCCGTTCTCGCCGGGTGATAGTGCTCCGGCATCGGGAGAATCCTCTCAGCGGCTTGGGACACCCGGAACAGCCGCTTCCTTACGGGAGTCCGCGACTTCCATAGCTGACAAGGCTGCGCTGAATGGAGCTCCCCAACCGGCTCCCGATGTTAAGGTTCAGCGCCGCCGCCCGCAGCCGGCCGCTCCACAGACCCGCGGCTCCGCGATGTTTGTCTCGGTGGTCTCAGCTCACCGGAGTTCCAGCGCGGCGACCCAGGCAAGGCATCACCCGCTCTGTCCCGTGATGGCACTCCAGCGCTCCGCCGCTGCCAAAGCCGAGGTTCTGGGCGGCCCCTCAGGAAACGCCGCTGCAGGCCCGCTGGTAAACCGTGAGGACGGGTCGAAGATGCAGCCCGGAGAAAAGCTGCCTCTCTGACCAGGTAGGGACCAGGAAAAGTAGTTTCCCCCTTCCCTCACCCCCCACATAAAAAAGAATAGGCTCCAAAACAAAACACTTTAACACACTAAAAAAAAAGAAAAGGGGGAAAGACATACAGCTGCAGGCTGGGCAGCCATACCATACAGGACGGCGCCCCCTAGCCCACGGCGCCCCCTAGCCCGGGTGATTTTATAGAGGTGTACATGAGATACTGAGTCCTTTACCCAGAGTTGGGGAATCAAGAATCAGAGGGCATGTGAGGGCATTCTCTGGAATGCTGGAATTGTGGGGGAATCTGATAGCAATACTGTGTATTCAATTATACGAGGCATAGATTGGGTAGACAGTCAGAACCTTTTTCACAGGGTAGAAATATCACATAGCTTTAAGGTAAGAGAAGTGAAGTTTGAAAGAGATGTGTGGAGCAACCTTTTCACATAGAGAATGGTGGATGCCGTGATTGCGCTGTCAGTGGTGGTAGCAGATATGATAGAGGCATTTAAAATACTTTTGGATAAACATAGGGATATGCAGGATATGAAGGGATATGGGTTATGCGCAGGTAGATAAGTAATGATCTTGGCATCATGTTTTCGCACGGACATTCTTGTGCTGTACTGTGCTATGTGCTATTCTCTTGAAACTGCTAAATCAGTAGCTCTAAAAAAGACATAAAGCTGGTAACATTGGCTTCTTCTTTGTCTTGCATATGGCATGCACAGGCTAAAGTTGTAGGACAACTTGTTCTATTTGATCTTATTTGATTTGTGCACCCCTGGTTGATTGCATTAGTCGAAACAGGGCAGACTATGTGAAGGTTGCAATCTTCCACCCCATAACATTGGTTGAAGTTGCACCTCATGCAGGCAATGTGCATTTTTGACTTACCTGTGCTGTGGCATTATTGCAGCATGCATTGAGTACTGATGATGGAAATATTGAAAATTATATGTAACATGAGTAGATTGTAATGTGTTTAACCCTAGAGCATACATACTGGGGAAGCATGACGGGGAAATGGCCAATATAGGGAACTTAATAATGTTAGGGAGGCAATAAATAGATGTGTCATGGTGTTTAGGTTCCAGAGAACAGCTAGTTTAGTTAAAACAAACATTGGGGGAGGGGGGGGGTTGTAAACAGCTAAAGAGCCTGTCCCACGAGCATGTGTCTCCATGGGGCAAGCGCGACCTAACGCCTTGACGGGTGTACGTCACACGTGAACTTCCCGCGGACTTCGCTCGAACTTCACATCACTCACTGGACCTCCACACGACCCCCACTTCCGGTTTGGTCGCGCTCGCCGCATGCAGGCCCATACTGGCGGGACCGGCCGTGTACGAGGAACACTCGACCTCCGCGCGGCCCCTGCTTCCGGTTTGGTCGCACTTGCTGCATGCAGGTTGCATGCTCGTGGGACAGGCCCTTAAGGGTAATAAAACTGATCAGGAGTACTGACATTCATGGTGTCTATGTTGTACAAATGGGAAGAGTGTATTTTTTAAGTCACGGGGAGCATAAGGTTAAAGATAACTTTGGGGAAAGACAAAGATGAAAGGTTTTGGAGACATTTTTTCAATGATGACTTATTTTTAAACTGTCGAGTCCACAAGTAACCATTGTGTCATGAGAATATAAAATGCTGTATGTGCTGTGAATCTTTGAAACACTGGGTTCTCACAGATTGTTTCACAATGCATACTGTTAAGGCCTTCAATAAACCGACTTATTCGAGAAGCTCGCCACTGATCTACGAGATGTTTTATTTTGTGTCTGTTCCTATTTGAGATGGTCCCCAAATAAAGCCAGATTCAGGGAACGTATATCACAAAGTTCCTTCCTACATTACTAAACCCCTTTAGAGTGGCGTCGTACTGCAACAGGAGGGTCAACAATATGATAGACAAGAAAAGTATGACGTTTTGGGCCAAGACCCTTCTTCAGAGGTCTCGACCAAAAACGTCACCCGTTCATTTTCTCCAGAGATGCTGCCTGTCCCGCTGAGCTACTCCAGCATGTTGTGTCTATCTTAGGTGTAACCCAGCATCTGCAGTTCCTTCCTACACAACGTGATTGACTAATTGTGTTTCATGCTTGCTTGAATCATTCAAAGTCATCTTCCAGCTAATTCTATTCCCGATGACTCATTCACTTTTGTTCATTCAGATTCAAGTGGGAGAATATCTCCCTGAAAGCATTGGTTGTACGTGGACTCTCGTTAAGCGCCGTCCTTTCCTTCCTTCAATTTCTTTGCACTGCGTCCTCCCGAGTCATTGTCTGCTCATCATTCAATTCTCAGGCTTGTATGTCTGGTTTGTGCAAAAGCCTTGGATTCAAAGCAAAGATTAAATTAAACATGAGAAATCAAAATGTTGACAGGAAAATCGAAATAATGATAAGAATGTGTATATAATGGCTGGAAGGCAGTTCCATTGTGGACTTCTACCTCATGCACTAAAAATCTATAAATACATGCACTTCATTATTGCATGTATTTATCATTATTGTAGGTATTTTATTTACTCTGCAAGCCTTCGTGCGAACATGGAATGTCACTGCACCAAAGGGCACGAATAAATTTTGCATTGTGCCACTCAAATTGTACCTGCAGTATAGTTCAGTCATTTGAATGGAGATGCTGAGGTCAGCTGTTTTTCCGTTTTTTTTAAATCACTGCAGTTTAATATGTTTTTAGACTTTAGAGATACAGTATGGAAACAGGCCCTTCGACCCACCAAATCTGCGCCAACCAGCAATCGCCCCATATACTAACACTATCCTACACATGAGGGACAATGTACATTTTTTTACCAAAGCCAATTAGCCTACAAACCTGTACGTTTTTAGAGTTTGGGAGGAAACAGGAGTACTCGGAGAAAAACAGCGCAATCACAGAGAGAACGTACAAATTCTGTACAAACAGCACACTTAGTCAGGATTGAACCAGGGTCTCTGGCCCTGTAAGGTAATAACTCTACTGCTACACCACTGTACCGCTCTAAATGTTTTTTCCATGCATTTACATTTTAAATAATTATTAATACAATTTCAACTGTTTTTAGGTAGAGAGAAGGGCAGAGTGCAAAATATAGTCCTCAGCATTGTAGTGCACTAGTTCCAGAGTCAAAGTTCAAAATCAGCAATAGGGCGGAGGTGAATCGGACAGTATCTTGGCTTAGGGAAGGACCGTTCTCAAGCCTGATGTACTTAATGGATGCAAGATTAGAGAATGGATGTAGACACAATTTATGGATGAAGAGTTGTGAGGTTTCATTGTGTAAATTCTTGATTTGTGTACTGATGTCGAAGCCAAAGCTGCTCACTGCAAGTGAACTTTCTGAAAATCAACTTTACTCATCTCAAGGCTGGACACAAAAGCAAATTCTAGTCACTTGAGGTAACTTTGCTGTTGCTGTGGAAGAATATCAGGCTATTATTATTGGAAGGGAAATCATTAAACACAAATTGAAAAGTTTGCATTTTAGACAGTTCTGGTTTATTAAGTAATCATTGATTATTGGTTTAAAAGTATAAAAAGCAGCTTCTGACCGTTTTATTGTTTTTCTGGATAAGGTGAAAGGTTTTGTAAAGTGGCATTAAGAATAGTTTATTTTCACTCTCAACTAAAGCACAAACTCATTTCATGCTTGATATCAAATACATTGCAGTAACTGGTCAAATTACAGTAACTGGTCAAATCATTAATAGGTCAAATTATTTCATGTAATGTTTAGCAATTTATCAGAATGCTGCCTGGATGAAGGGGCAAAAGTTACAAGGAAAGATTGTTTTCTCTCGAATGCTGGAGGTTGAGGGTAGACTTAATAGAAATGTGTAAAATTATGACAGGCAGACGGTCAGAATCTTTTTTCTCAGAGTTAAAATATCAACGAGAGCTTTGCTTTAAGGTAACATAGAAACATAGAAACATAGAAAATAGGTGCAGGAGTAGGCCATTCGGCCCTTCGAGCCTGCACCGCCATTCAATGTGATCATGGCTGATCATCCAACTCAGTATCCCGTACCTGCCTTCTCTCCATACCCCCTGATCCCTTTAGCCACAAGTGCCACATCTAACGCCCTCTTAAATATAGCCAATGAACTGGCCTCAACTACCTTCTGTGGCAGAGAATTCCAGAGACTCACCACTCTCTGTGTAAAGAATTTTTTCCTCATTTCGGTCCTAAAGGAATTCCCCCTTATCCTTAGACTGTGACCCCTTGTTCTGGAAGGGGGCAGGGGGCAGGTAAGGGGGGTAAGGGGGGGGTAAGGGGGCAGGTTTTTACAGAGAGGATGGTAGTGGAGGCAGATGAAATATTAAAGTGGCTTTAGACAAGTACATGCCTAGCTGGGAATGGAGTGGTTGGTTCGTGTGCAGGCAGATGTCATTAGCTTATCTTGCCACTCTCTCGATAACTACATAGTCCATTCATCCTTCCCTATCCAACCCTACTCTTTTAACCTCGTTCTCTACAAATGACCAAAGATCATCCTAAATGTCCATCCCATTATAACGTAATGCAAGCAGAGTTTCAAAAAAAGCGTTGCATGGGAATTGACTGGCTTGAGAGGCGAAGTAGCCCACCGCTGCTCCTTTTTTCTTGTGTTATTGATGATGTTCAGATGTATTCATTTTAAAGGTTGTGACAGTTATTTTACTTCACTTTGTGGATGCCAAAGGTTTTTGCCACTTTTGCAGGGAATAGTTTCTGTCATTCTCACTTACATAAGTACAGCCACAGGCAGTATTCATGAGTTCATAAGTTCATAAGTTATAGGAGCACAAGTAGGCCCATTTGGCCCATCGAGTTGACTCTGCCATTCAATCATGGCGGATCCATCTTTCCCTCTCAACCCCATTCTACTGCCTATTCCCCATAATCCCAGACACCCTTACTACCCAAACCTTACTAAAGCAACCTATTACACAGGTATCAAAAGACAAGTGTTTTATTGTCATATGTCCCAGATAGAACAATGAAATTCTTACTTGCTGCAGCACAACAGCATATGTAAACATAGTACACTGTAAACAATATTTATAAATATTTGTATATATACACATACACATACACACATACTCTAAATACAAACAATAGTAGTGCAATAATAATAATAATCTATTGTAGTTCAGAGCTTATTTGAGGTTGTAGTGTTTAATATCATGATGGCTGTAGGGAAGAAGCTGTTCCAGAACCTGGATGTTACAGTTTTCAGGCTCCTGTACCTTCTTCCCGATGGCAGGGGTGAAATGAGTGTGTGGCCAGGATGATGTGGGTCTCTGATGATGTTGGCTGCCTTTTTGCGGCAGCGACTCCGATAAATCCCTTTGATGGTGGGGAGGTCAGAGCCGGTGATGGACTGGGCAGAGTTCACCAATTTTTGCAGTCTTTTCCGCTCCTGGACGTCCAAGTTACCGAACCAGGCCAAGGTGCAACCAGTCAGTATGCTCTCTACTGTACACCCGTAGAAGTTCAAGAGAATCCTCTTTGACATACTGAATCACCGTAATCTTCTCAGGAAATAGAGGCCTTGATGTGTTTTATTTATAATAGAAAGATTAAATGAGAACTTACCGTTTGAAGTTTGATCTTTATTTTATGAGACGTTGAAGTGAGGGAATACATGAAGAGCCCGCCAGTCCGCATGCTCGTCAATTCTGTGCTCGTCAAGCACAGAATAGTGGCTGACCTCAGCTATAGAAAGATTAACGGCCTTGGAACTACCAAATGTTGTTTATGAGAAGTAGGGTTGGGAGTGGAGGGCACGTATTCCCTCACTCAACTTCTCATAAAATAAAGATCAAACTTCAAACGGTAAGTTCTCGTTTAATCTTTCTATTTTATATCGAAGTAACGTGAGTGACTGTGTGAAGTCTTCAAAGCTCTGTGCTTTCATGCATTAACCCAATCTGTGTGTGAAACACTTAAACAGATCAACAATTAATGGTAGAAAAAACATGGGTTATTAATACCATTATGCTAACTTGCATACATGGCCATTGTTCTTAACTGGACCATAGTCCCAATTGACTTTTGAGTTAGACAATATCTCATGCAACATGATGCAGAATTTTATCTGCAAATATCCAGACATATTCAACCATTTTTTAAAATTTATTAACACACACTATGTAAGCCTCTTGCTGTATGCTGAAAGGGAACTATCCATTCTATTGGCTACTATTGAGCCATCAGCAATATCTTGAGACTATTGAATAACAATAAAGAGACTATCTTTCATCTCATAGGCACTAGAAAGCTCAGTGCACTTGTAAACCTAATGACATCCCCAATCTCTGGTCTGGTGGGTATGCTCTCAACTTCAAATGTATGCAATCATGCCCATTTTGCTTATGAGATAATTCCCATAACAAACTACCCTAATGTCAGTTATGACCCAGGGACCGAGCCAGCGATTGAGCAAAGACTGTCTTCTTTGTGCTGAGATTAGTTGCTGAAAGCATAATCATCTTAAAAATACTGCTCCCATTGCTCTCAGCAGAAGAATATTTGCATAATAATTTACTAATATACATCGCACACTACAATGAGTGTAGGCTATTAGAGTGGTCATATAATGCATAATGTTCGTGAATAACCAATCATTTATTGTCCCACTTATGGTACTATTGAGAATGACAAAACAGCACAAGCAATGTCAATTGTGCTATCACATAAACACTTCTCTAGGCTCAAACTGAAAACAACTCACAACCTCTGTTACTTCCGTTTAAAAGTAACTCACATATTTTGTTTACAAACTTCCCATACAATCATGCAGAGCTAGCTGCCTGAGAAGACAGGCTGCCCAGCCATCACTCGTGACCGAGTAAATAGGAGTTGCTTCAGCCGCCTTACCATGGCCTGAATGAATAGGCAAAATTGGCACTATTAAATTTCTTGTTGCCTCATTCTTAATATTGCAAGAGGTATCTACTGATAACCCCCAAGAATTATCAGCTGCAAATTTTGCATATTATCTAAAACTGGATGACACAATGCCCTTTGACCTGAGTAGGGCAGCATTGGCTTCCACCACTGGCGTTGTTATCAAAACACCAGATAATCTGTGCCTCAAGTGTATAAATATGGCAAAGTATGCATCTTCAAGATCGATTCTCTGAATCAGTTAAATTGATGAAAGCCAATCATCCATCTTAAACTGGGTAACTAACACATGATCAGATTAGCCAAATGCTGACCTGATTCACAATGCCCCTGTTTCTGTAATCTTGAAAAGAATCAGCTATATACCCCTCTTGTTCTTGGCCAGACCACTCATCCTCCGATG
Organism: Raja brachyura; assembly: GCA_963514005.1. The sequence goes on along the minus strand of OY740785.1, from coordinate 92,798,285 downwards.
AGATGTCACTGATTCCGCTCTGAGCCACCGTTTCTCTATTGACCAGACGGACAGAACCTTATGACTAGAGCTGAAAACACAGTCTCCCCTTATGTGGGAATACGAGTTCCCTGTCAATTTAGCATAATGCAAACCTGAATCAGGAAATGCTTTGCAGTCCTCTGACTGAAACCACTTGCCTGAGTTGTAAGAGTGCACAACGCAATCTCTTCGACATGCCACTCAATCAGGAATACTGAGAGCCTATGGATTATTATAAATTTGTTGTTGATTCATAACATGAACCTGCAGGTCAGAGAAAAAAAATTATATGCCAGACCAGCTTCCTGCTGGTAACTACGTATCCCAGAGGGGATGGCAAATATGTTTCCAATGAACTGGCAACTCTAATAACTGAGCAGAAATTTAAACATGTATTGAAGGAGACTTCAACTACTTTATTCTAGTGAGCAGCCTGATAATCTCAATCACAGGCGTTGAGGCAGTGCTTCCCTGGTCAATATGACCCATATGGCCAGCCAGTTCCATGATGGTCTACCCTGAACCAGTGTAACCAAGCTGTTCCTATTTGGAACTTACAAAGGTTACTGTGCAAGGCACCCTGCCAATGTCTCTGCATCAACCTGATCTATCCCAGAGATAGTGACAAAATATTAAACAGCCCATGCTGCCAGTAAACCCAAACCTGGGCCGACAGACTGCTCCATCTCGGAGTTTTATGGAGGTTAATAAAGACACCTTACCTGCCAGCGTCTCTGAACCCAGGTCGATTTGTTTGTTGGAGCTTCAGCGAAGTTCCATTTGCAGACCTTGTCTGTCATGCTTGCCACTTCTTCAGCTGGTGCAATGTTAGATAGCTGATGCTGCTGGCCAACTCCTCTTGTAGTGACTTTCCCGTCCCCGAGAGAACAGCAAATTTACTGATTTGGCAAGCAGCTCTTCCTTATGCAACTCTTGTACATCATGCATTAAAGCATGGGATTCAGGCACATAATCATCTGCGGAGTCAGCTCCATACTGATCTCTGACACTCCCGTAGAGTGGGAGAAATAGTGCAACCCTGAACCAGGCGTTGCCACAGGCATATGACTCGAACTGCCTGTGCATGCCTCCGTAACACAGAGCATATTTTGTGCCACCATCTCCGATACTCTTCCGAGTGGGAGGAATATTGCAACCCTGAACCAGGAGTTTCCACAGGTGTATGACTTGAACTGCCTGTGCATGCCTCCATAACACGGAGCATATTTTGTGCCACCACCTCCGATACTCTTCCAAGTGGGAGGAGTATTGCAACCCTGAACCAGGAGCTGCCACAGGCATATGACTTGAACTGCCTGTGCATGCCTCCGTAACATGGAGCATATTATTTGGCACCATCTCCAATGCTCTTCCGAGTGGGAGGAATATTGCATCCCTGAACCAGGAGTGGCTACAGGCATATGACTTGAACTGCCTGTACATGCCTCCGTAACACGGAGCATAATTTGTGCCACGATCTGATTCATCAGATGTTCCAATTGAGACAAACGGCCAATCACATCTGCCATAGATATGGGGACAAAATTCCCTTGACCCAAATTGTCTGACAGGACTTTGACTTTGCCCCGACTCAGGGTGCCAAGCTGCTCCCTCTAGGAGCTAAATTGGGACTAGCTGTGCAAATCGGCTCTCTGTCGGTATAAATCATTATTTGTTATACTTACCAGACAGGTTGCACCTGCTAGTGACTCTGAGTCCTTGCTCCCTTCTGGAGCCTCATGTAGTATTCCTGCACAAGGTGTTGCTACCTTGCGTTCATATGATTAAAAGAAGCATATCCCCATTAAATCAGAGATTCAACTGCTCTATCGATATTCACATAGTTGGAGTCTCTTATAAAAAATCTCCAACAGTCCCTTCTAGTAAGTGGAAATTACTATGACGCCACCCTGAACCAGGTGTAGCTCCCACAGGTGTCTGATGCACAGCTAAAAAAAGGCTTCCTAAGCCAGGAGCTCTGGACTGCAATGGCAAATCCAATTTCACTACACCATTTGGAAATGTGATAATAAATGTCCTTTGTAATTATCATTTTCAATATAAACTCTATTGGCATGATAAGATACATCGTTATATTGCCAAAGAATTAAACATGACCTTTGAATGCTATCTACTATGTTAGTCACAAACGTGACCGAGTGGCAACTATTATTAAAAAACCTGCCAACTCTATTTATAGCCGCCCAAAAATAAAGCATACACTATATGCTGCTGCAGCATAGCTGAGCCCCTCAGCTAGCAGTAACTCACCGGCTGCTGCTAAACCTCCTGCAGCGATCGTTTACCTGGCTGCGCCGGCAGCAGCAATTATGAAATCCTAGCTCATTATGTAGCCCCACGGGTGGCCTCCAAATCTGGCTGCCTGCTCCCATTCGGAGGTCTAATGCTGGCAGCCGCAATATCTCATCCCAGCTCATATGGAGCCCCACGGCGGCCTCCAATTACGGCCGCTTGCTAATGTTCGGAGCTCCAACGGCGGTAGCCGCAACATTTTTTCTATCTCCTTATGGAGCCTCCACGGCGGCCCAAAACCGGCCACGCAAAACCGGCCGCCTCCATCAGCTACTGCGGGCCCATAGTCCCGCAGCGGCGCTGGAAATAAAATCAACTTACCTGCCAGAGCAGTTTCAAACTGCTCCAACTTGCGCGCCATGCGTTCGCATATTGACGTGCATGCGGACTGGAAGGCTCTTCACGTAGTCACTCACGTGACTTCAATATAAAATTGCATCCTATGCTGGGTCCAAGAAAGATCTTCGGAAATATGCACGCCCAGGTATTTGAGGTTTTTGACTCTATCCACTGTTGATATAAACAGGGTTGTGGGTCCTCATCCTTCCTCTTCCAAAGTCCGCAATCAGTTCATTGGTTTTACTGATATTGAGAGGTTGGTTCTACTGGCACCATTTGGTCAATCGGTCGATCTCACTTTCATACTCTGACACATCACCTTCTGTAATTCGTCCAGTGGTGTCATTGGCGATTTTGAAGATGGAGTTCGTACTGTGTCCAGCTACACAGTCATGAGTATAGAGTGAGTAGTGCAGGGGGCTGAGCACGCAGCCTTGAGGTGCTCCTGTACTGATTATTCATGAGGAAGAAGTATTTCTGCCAATTCGAACAGACTGTGGTCTGTGGATGAGGAATTGGAGGAGCCATTGCAGAGGGATGTGCAGAGTCGCATTTCTGTGAGCTTATAACTTTTTTATAATCAAAAATATTTATTCAAATATTATAATAATATATACAGTACAGTAAAAAATTAAACAGAACCCACTACCATAATACACGACAAACGATAAACTATTATACAACCGTCTTACAATCCTTGTCAAAGATGCATTCAATCCCCCATGGTGCCCAGCGGTCCCGGAAATCACCCAGGATGCCCCTGGACATTGCTTTGTCCCACTCTAACACCACCCAGGCATGGACGTAACCCGGAAAAGGGCCTTGTTACAAGATTTTTTTTTAATCAAAAAAATGTATTCAATTATTAAAAAATAATATTTACACTACAAAAAAACAAGTCAGAACCCACCACCATAATACAATACAAACATATATCCATAATAAACTACTATACAACTATGTTAAAATCCTTATTGAGGATACATTCAACACCCTGCGGAGCGCAGCGGTCCCGGAACAAGGTTTAGTCTCTCCCTTCGGGGGGATGCGACTTTTCTTGTCATGTCCCCCGTCACTGTCTCCGTCTGTGCTGAGGTCTAATGGCTGAGCTGGCAGCCTTGGAGCTGTGGTGGCGTTCCAGCGGTGGAGGCGGACCCGGCTTCAGAGATGTGGTGTTCCAGCGTTCCAGCGGCGACCCAGCTTCAGAGCTGTGGCGGCGTTCCTGCGTTCCAGCGGTGGTGGCAACGGCGGCGGCAATGGCGGCGGCAACGGCGGCGGACCTGGCTTCAGAGCTGTGGGTGTGGTGTTGGAGCAGCGGGCCCGGCTTCAGAGCTGTGGCATCCCAGTGTTCCAGTGGCGACCCGACTTCAGAGCTGTGGGTGTGGCGTTCCAGTGCTCCGGCTTCAGAACTGTTGCTGTGTTCCAGCGTAGCGGCGACGGCGGTGGCGGCAGTGGCAGCCCGGCTTCGGAGGCTCGGCCGCGGGCCTAGTGGACGACAACATCGGAGGTCTGGATCGCCTCAACGCAGAGGGAGAACAAGGAGGGAAGAAGACAAAGACTTTAAGACTTTTGCCTTCCATCAGAGTGAGGAGGTGCCCAGTGAACTCACTGTGGTGGATGTTAAATATGTGTTTATTGTGTGTTTTGTTTTTTATTATAAGTATGACTGCAAGGCAACGACATTGGGTTCAGACCGAAAGGTCTGAATGACAATAAAATATACTTTACTTTGCTTACTTTACATCTTCAGCCCTACCCTCTCCCTCTACGCACAGGTTGTCCAAAGATTGGGAAGGTGGGTGAAAAATGCAGCCAGAAGGCATGGAGCAGCCCCTTCAGGTATTCAAACAGTGGCTGCAGCCTCACACACTCCATGTACACGTGGTACACAGACTCTTCCAGCCCGCGACAGTGGCAGGCGGCTGGTGAGTCTGTGAACCGCGAGAGAAACAGGTTGCAGGGAACACCTTGGTGCAATACCCTCCACCCCAGGTCCCCGATGTAGAGGAGGAGAATCCCTACGCAGAAAGACCCCCACCGGGGCCTCCCTTCACGACCGGAAGGCAACACTGACCGCCACTTGGTGTCCGGACGGTGGACCAGGGCGAGGAAGTGCAGGGTGTGGAGGAGGAGCCCGTACAGGGCACGCCTCCCTGCATCTCGGAGGAAGATGAAGGGTGTCATGGCACCAGCAGCATGGAGGCCGCCGAGACGCGGGAGATGTACGCCGGGAAATAGACAGGTGGTCGATGCGAGACCCACCCCCCTCTGACCTCCTGGAGAAGGCCCTAGAGTCAGGGTGGAGGTTACTCCAGGTGTCTACCAAATCAAAGGAGCCCACGAGCTCCTTCAACTTCTTCACCGACTCCTGACTACGCTGAAGACTGGAATGGTCTCCTTCCTCGAGGGTACAGTTGAAATCACCCCCGAGGATCGCGCAGTCACCAGGGTCGATGGAGCTCAGCAGGGCAGACACCTCCCGGAACAGGCGTGTCTACAACACGCCGAGCTTGGGGGCATATACGTTGACAAAATCCATCGGCACGCCATCCAGGCGCGAGGCCAATGAAGCAAACAGCCTGGCACCAGTTCCTGAACCTTTAGGATCTCAGGCCGGAAATGTGGGGCCAACAAAATGGCCACCCCACTGGAAATGGAGCTGAGGTGGCTCATGAAGATCTCGCCACCCCACTCCAGGAGCCAGGTGGACTTGTCTCCTGGGGTGGTGTGGGTTTCATGCAGGAAGCTCACCGCATATTTCCCATCCCTCAGGGTTGAGAGATGGTTAAACCTGCGGAGAGGCCTCCTTTAATTCTTCTGCAGTGTATAACGAGTGCATGGAGATTTTGAGTGATGAATAGATCATGCCTTATTGCTCAGATTGATTCACTACATTTATTTATTCAGTGTCAAATTGTTTTCTTCGTGCCAAACCAAGCACTTCCAAAGCTATTGATCATCACATTCTGGCATTTGTCGAGACGAAAAGACTTTGCTTGAGACAGATGAAGGAAAAATCACGTGGGAATTTATTGATAGGTAAGGAATGAAAATTGTCGCTTTTACTAGCAGCATAAAATCCCATAAACATTGGTATTGGTTTATTAATGAACACATGTGCCTAAATACAGTGGAATACTTTGTTTTGCATGCTCTTCGGGTGAATCATACCATGCGGGAGTGCTTCTTTAGATATGTTAAGGGAAAAAGAGTTGCAAAGTTAAATGTGGGACCCTTGAAGGCAGACATGGGTGAAATTATTATGGGCAACAAGGAAATGGCAGAAGAGTTGAACAGGTACTCCGGATCTGTCTTCACTAAGGACATCACAAACAATCTCCCAGATGCACTGGAGGACAGAGGATCTAAGGGGGTAGAGGAACTGAAATACATTTTCATTAGGCAAGAATTAGTATTGGGTAGGCTAATGGGACTGAAGGATGATAAATCCCCTGGGCCTGATGGTCTGCATCCCAGGGTCCCCAGGGAGGTGACTCTAGAAATAGAGGACGCATTGATGATCGTTTTCCAATGTTCAATGGATTCAGGATCAGTTCCTGTGGATTGGAGGATAGCTAATATTATCCCACTTTTAAAGAAAAGAGCGAGAGAGAAAACGGGGAATTACAGACCAGTTAGCCTGACTTTGGTTGTGGGAAAGATGTTGGAGTCAATTATTAAAGAGGTAATAATGGGGCATCTGTATAGCAGTTAAAGGATTAGTCCAAGTCAACATGGAAGGGAAATCATGCTTGACTAATCTTCAGGAATTTATTGAGGATATGACAAGTAAAATGGATGAAGGTATGCCAGTGGAAGTAGTGTATCTAGACTTTCAGAAAGCCGTTGTTTAGGTCCCACACGGGAGACTGGTGACTAAAATTAAAGCACATGGTATTGGGGGTAGGGTGTTGACATGGATAGAAAATTGGTTGGCAGACCGGAAGCAAAGAGTAGGAGTGAACGGGTCCTTTTCAGAATGGCAGGCAGTGGTGAGTGGAGTGCCGCAAGATTCAGTGTTGGGGCCGCAACTGTTTGCCATATATATTAATGATTTGAAAGAGGGAATTAGGAGCAACACTGGCAAGTTTGCGGATGATACAAAGCTGGGTGGCAGTGTGAACTGTGAAGAGGTCGTCAGGAGGTTGCAGGGTGACCTGGACAGGTTGAGTAAGTGGGCAGATGCATGGCAGATGCAGTATAATATAGATAAATGTGATGTTATCCACTATGGCGGCAAAAACAAGGGGGAGATTATTATCTCAATGGGGTTAGGTTAGGTAAGGGGGAGGTACAACGAGACCTGGGCGTCCTTGTACACTGGTCACTGAAAGTTGGCTTATAGGTACAGCAGGTGGTGAAGAAAGCTAATGGAATGTTGGCCTTCATAACAAGAGGATTTCAGTATAAGAGTAAAGAGGTTCTTCTGCAGTTGTATAGGGCTCTGGTGAGACCACATCTAGAGTATTGTGTACAGTTTTGGTCGTCTAATTTGAGGAAGGACATCCTTGTGATTGAGGCAGTGCAGCGTAGGTTCACGAGATTGATCCCTGGGATGGCAGGACTGTCATATGAGGAAAGATTGAAAAGACTAGGCTTGTATTCACTGGAGTTTAGAAGGATGAGGGGGGATCTTGTAGAAACATATAAAATTATAAAAGGACTGGATAAGCTAGATGCATGAAAAATGTTCCCAATGTTGGGTGAGTCCAGAGCCAGGGGCCAAATTTTAGAATAAAGGGGAGGTCATTTAAGACTGAGGTGAGGAAAACCTTTTTCACCCAGTGAGTTGTGAATTTATGGAATTCTCTGCCACAGAGGGCAGTGGAGGCCAAGTCACTAGATGGATTTAAGAGAGAGTTAGATAGAGCTGTAGGGGCTAATGGAGTCAAGGGATATGGGGTGAAGGCATGCACAGGTTATTGACAGGGGACGATCAGCCATGATCACAATGAATAGCGGTGCTGGCTCAAAGGGCCGAATGACCTCCTTCTGCACCTATTTTCTATGTTTCTATGTAACAAGTAGTGCAAAAGAGGAAATAAACAAAATGCAGAATATATTGTTGCAGCTACCACTAATACTTAAGAAAGATAAAGATGTGGAAGAACCTGGATCATATAGAGCTATTGCGTTGTTAAACACAAATCAAAAAATATTAGCGAAAATTCTAGCTTGAAGACTAAGTAAATATGCTAGTAAATTAATACATCTGGATCAAACGGGGTTTATCCCTAAGAGACAATCATTTAATAATTTGAGACGTCTGCTCAATATAATGCATTTACACCAAACGGAAGAACAAAAACTATCAATCATATCGTTTGATGCAGAGAAAGCATTCGATCAGGTTGAATGGGAATATGTGGTCAGGGTATTGCAAGAATTTCAACTGGGAGAGAATTTTATTCTATGGATTAAATTACTATATAATAAGCCAATAATAAGCTATATAATAAGCTGTAAAAGCAGAATATTAACTAACAATAATTTATCTAAGAAATTTCAATTGTCAAGGGGTAATAGACAAGGATATTCATTATCACCGTTGTTTTTACTCTCATAATTGTACCCCTAGCGGAAAGAATTAGAACTCATCCGAATATCCATGGATATAAAACAAAATATTCCAACAATAAAATATCATTATTCGCTGATGATGTACTATTGTACATCACAAAACCTCATATTACTATACCAAATATTTTAAAATTAATAGAGGACCGGATCATTCTCAGGATATAGAATAATTTGGAATAAAAGTGAAATCATGTCAATAAAACCGAAAGATTCTACGCATCTTTTACAGTTTCCTTTCAAAATAGCTATGGAAAAAATTAAATACTTGGGCATCAAAATTACCAGAAGATATCAAGACATGTTTGACAAAAATTATAACCCTCTACTTAAGAAATGATATAACTTGATTAAATTTTGGAAAACGCTTCCAATGTCCTTAATAGGCCGAATAAATGCCATAAAAATGATTTTTCTACCACACATTTTATACCTGTTCCAATCTATTCCAATATACTTACCCAAAAAGTTTTAAAAAAACTGGACTCAGATATCACAAATTTTATTTGGGATTATAAATACCACAAAATACAACAAGCTCATCTGAATAAACCCAAAGTAGTAGGGAGATTTGCACTCCCCAACTTTATGTATTACTACTGGTCTGTAAATATCAGAAACATGATCCAATTGCTGGATAACTCTCCCCAGCAACCGGATTGGACAATTATGGAGAAAGAGGATTGCTCTCCTTATAATATTGGAGCAATCCTTCTCTCTCCAACGTCGATGAATAATACAAATTACAACAATAATCCAATTATATACAGTACAATTAGAATTTGGAAACAAATAAAACACAATATAAAATTAAGAAATTTATCTCTATCGGTAAAAACCCCTCATTTAAACCTCCAGCTATAGATAAAGCATTTATACAATTGGGAAAGATTTGGAATTAAAATCTTCGGAGATGTGTATGAATTGGAAAAACTATTATCATTTAAACACATACAACTAAAATACAATTTGGGAAACAATCAGTATTTTTAATATTTCTGAAAAAATACACACAAGACTATCACAATATGCCTCCAGACCTACTGGAAGAAGTAATGAATACAAAGGCAGAATCAGCAAACCTAATATCATATATATATGTATAATATTATTCTAAACGCAGAAATACCAACAACAGAAAGTATCAGGAGAGACTGGGAAAAATAATTAAGTATAAAAATTCCCAAAGAAAGATGGGAAGAATATTTATTAAATGTGCATAAATGGCCAATTAATGTAAGACACACCTTAATACAATTTAAAATCTTATACAGATTACACTATTCAAAAACTAAAATAAGTAAACTTTTTCCCGTCTCACTTATATGTGATAAATGTCAATGTCATGCTGCTAATATAGCACACTCTTTTGTCTTTTGTACAAAATTTCAAACATTTTGGACTGAAATTTTTGAAATTTTCACAAAAATATTTAAAATAAAACTGACTCCAAAAGCAGACTGGATTATCGTTGGGACATCGGAAGATAGCCCTGAATTAAATGTGTTTCAAAAGACTCTATTTGAATATGGCTTAATAACTGGAAAAAAACTAATCTTAAAATTTTGGAAAAATACTCCTATACCAACAGTTAATATGTGGATTTCAACTATGTTCGAAACACTACACTTGGAAGATATGAGACTGCGACTAGCAGGAAAATCAGACTGTTTCTATAAGACGTGGTCTGCATTTATAAATCTACTACAAGGATAAGGTGCACAAATACCTCAAAAAAGTACCGATGTCGGGTCTTCGTAAAGGGGGAAGAAAAACTGTTGAGTAGGTAGATTCCTTTTAGAAACATAGAAACATAGAAAAATAGGTGCAGGAGTAGGCCATTCGGCCCTTCGAGCCTGCACCGCCATTCAATGTGATCATGGCTGATCATCCAACTCAGTATCCCGTACCTGCCTTCTCTCCATACCCCCTGATCTCTTTAGTCACAAGTGCCACATCTAACGCCCTCTTAAATATAGCCAATGAACTGGCCTCAACTACCTTCTGTGGCAGAGAATTCCAGAGACTCACCACTCTCTGTGTAAAGAATGCTTTCCTCATCTCGGTCCTAAAGGAATTCCCCCTTATCCTTAGACTGTGACCCCTTATTCTGGACTCCCCTAACATTGGGAACAATCTTCCAGCATCTAGCTTGTCCAACCCCTTAAGAATTTTGTAAGTTGCTATAAGATCCCCCCTCAATCTTCTAAATTCCAGCGAACACAAGCCGAGATGTTTTGCAAGATGTTTATATAAAGTAAGTGGCTTTTCTTCTTTCCTTCTCTTTCTTTCCCTTTTTCTTTTTTTTCCTCTCCAGGGTCTATCTCTTAATCTCCGGTCTCTAACTCTTCAAGGGTTTCCTTTCCCTCTGTCACACTTTTGCACTTTCACATCTCTTTTTCACTCTTCTACTTTCTTTGCTGTTATTTCTTTCTCTTTTCTCTCTTTTCTAAAGCCTTAAAAAATTAAGGGGTACAATGACTGTAATACAATATAAGGGCCGTACACTGATGTAACTTGCGGTACCTCTAATAAATAAAGATATTTAAAAAATATATATTGTTGCAGCTACATGGAAAGTGCAGATAAAAATACGTAAGTGTCACAACAATGACAATTAGAATATCAGGTATATATCCTTAACAACTGAGAGGTCAGTTCAAGAGACTGATAACAGCTGGGAAGATGTGATCTTGAATATGGTGTAAGTGCTTTCAGGCTTTTGTATATTCTGCCTGATGGGAGAGGGAAGAGAAGAAAATGATTGGGGAGCGGGTTGACTATGTTGTCTGCTTTCCCAAGACAGCATGATTAGACAGTTGTAGAGGGTTAATAAGAATCATTGGGGACATGATGAATTTACTTTTCTGAGGTAGCAGAGGTGTTGGTGTGGTTTCTTGCCTATAGCTTCAAAGTGGTTGGAGAGGGATAAATTGTTGGTCATTTTTACACCTAGAAACATGAAAGTCTCGACTATCACCAATTCAGACTATTGATGAGGATTGGGGCATGTGCTCCATCCTGCTAGTTAAAATGACCAGCTTTTTTGTTTTACTGACATTTGAAGGTGAAGTTGTTGTTTGAATTCAAGTTACTCAGCTATTTATCTCCTTTTTGTACTCCATTTCGTCTTTCTTCCAGATCTGGTCCCCTACAGTGGCATATTCTGCAGACTTACAAATGGAATTAGAGCAGAAAAGACAGTCACAATGTTGCCAGATGTGCAACAGGCTGCTTTAACTGCCGTCCACATCCAGAGAAATGTTTCTTCTTTGAACACAAGAGTTTTCCACACTGAAAACTGTTCCTGTTTTGGTTGCCTGTAAATTCGGTGGCTGAATGCCACTTTTTAACTGCAGCATTAAGCAATTACAAACTCATTTTTCCAAGAGTAAAATGTGATCTTGCGCTTTAGTTACTTAGAAAATACAACTGGCCACTTCCATTCTGAATCACTTATGACCTTGATGCAAGTTCCGCGTCGAGGCTCATGTGGTGCCAGCCACATTTTTTTTCTGTTTGAATCTTCAATGTATAAAATCATGAGGACCATGCCTACTGTGAATAGGTGAGAGAACAATTAAAAGGGACCTGAAGGGCAACTCTCTCACACAATGGGTAGGCATATTCGAAAGGTTCAGAGAAAAATTTATGAGGATGTTGCCAGGAGTCAAGGGCCTGAACTATGGGGAGAGGTTGAGCAGGCTAGGACTTTTTCCTTGGAATGCAAGAGAATGAGGGGTGATCTTAGAGAGGTGTACAAAATTATTAGATCGGGTAAACACACAGAGTCCCTTGCCCAAAGTAGGGGAATTGAGTACCAGAGGACATAGATTTAAGGTGAGGGAGGAACCAGAGGGGTAACTTTTTTACACAGTGGGTGGTGGGTGTATGAAATGGCCTGCTGGGGAGGTAATTGAGGCAGATACTATCGCAATGTTTAAGAAACATTTAGACAGGTACATGGATCAAGTTGGTTTCGAGCGATACGGGCCAAATGCAGGCAGGAGGGACTATTGTAGTGGGACATGCTGGTCAGTGTGGGGAACTTGGGCCGAAGGGTTGTTTCCACTCTGTATGACTATATGAGCAGTCAAAGAAAGTAGAAGTGAGTAAAATTATGACATTTAAAATATACTTGGATAAGAAGGTTTTGGAGGGATACGTATGGGCTAGGCACATGCAAGTAGGACTAGCAACTTGATTGGCATGAGCTAGTTAGACCAAAGGGCCTATTTCTATGCTGTATATCATAATGAATCTATAAATATATATTATGGAAAATAGTGCATTCAGGTTGGTTTCCCTGGATAACCTGGAACAGATTAATATTAAGAAGAAATTAGGTGTCGGAAGTTATAGAAACATGTAATTGAAAAGGGTACAGAAAAGATGTTCCATGGATTTGAGTGAGCTTGAGTTATAGGAAGAGGTTAGATAAACTGGGACTGTTTGAGGATGTGGGAGGGTGAGGATCTGTATCTGGAATGAGAGGCAAAATGAAGCTATAGAAATAGATACAATTACAACTTTTAGACGGATGGAAATTTGGACAGATATATATGGAGAGGAAGGGTTTAGAAGGATATAGGCCAAGTGCAGGCAAATGTGATTAGCCTAGAATGGCAACTTGGTCTGCATGGACAAGTTGGGCTGAAGGACTGAAGGACGTATGTCTGTAATGTATAGCTCTATGACTCCATGATTCTATTGTGGATGAAAAGTCCTGTGGGACAGATGAGATCTATTATAAATTGATGTGGAAAGTAAGGGAGGAGATAGCTGGAGCCCTATTGGGGATTTTTGCATCTTTATTAGCCACAGATCAGGTGCCAGAAAACCAGAGAGCTATGTTGTTGCTTTATTTAAGAAGTGCAGCAGGGATTAGCCAGGTATCAAAACTACCATTCATGCCAGAAAAACGTAGGGAATAGGGTTTGTAATTGGAAAGGAAGGGGCTCATTAGGGAAAGTCTGCATGGCTGAAAGTAAGCATGCAGGATCAGCAGGCAGTGAAGAAAGCGAATGGCATGTTGACCTTCATAGAGAGGATTTGAGTATATGAGCAAGGAATTCCTACTACAGTTGTACTGGGCCGTGGTGCGATCACACCTGGAGTATTGTGTGTAGTTTTGGTCTCCTAATTTGAGGAGGGACATTCTTACTATTGAGGAAGTGCAGCGTAGGTTCACCGGGTTAATTCCTGGGATGGCGGGACAGACATATGATGAAATAATGGATTGACAGGGCTTATATTCACTGGAATTTAGGATGAGAAGGGATCTTATAGAAATATATAACATTCTTAAGGGATTGGACAGGCTAGATGCAGGAAACATGTTTCCAACGGTGGGGGAGTCCAGAACCAGGGGTCACAGTTTAAGCATAAGGACTGAGATGAGAAAAAAACTTTTGCACCCAGACAGTTGTGAATCTGTGAAATTCTCTGCCACAGAAGGCATTGGAGGGCAACCTCACTGGATGATTTCAAGAGAGAGTTAGATATAGCTCTTAGGGTTTACAGAATCAATGGATATGGGGAGAAAGCAGGAAAGGGGTACTGATTACCTATTTTCTATGTTTCTATGTTTCTATGATCAAAGGCTCAAAGGGCCAAATGGCCTGCTCCTGCACCTATGTTTCTATGTTTCTATGCGTCTATGCATACTGTGGGAAAATCCTGCCTCACTAACTTCATTGATGTTTCTGCACTGAAATATGAGGTGCACTTCCTGTGATGAATCTGAGGAGGATGTGCAATGGAAGGTATTTAAAGACTGCATGGATGAAGTACAAAAATTGTTCATACCAGTTTGGCAAAATAATAAATCAGGGAAGGTGGTGCATCCATGGATAACAAGGGAAATCAGGGATAGTATAAAAACAAAAGATGAGGCATACAAATTGGCCAGAAAAAGCAGCCTACCAGAGGACTGGGAGAAATTCAGAATCCAGCAGAGGAGGACAAAGGGCTTAATTAGGAAAGGGAAAATAGATTATGAAAGGAAACTGGCCGGGAACATAACAACTGACTGCAAAAGTTTTTATAGATATGTGAAGAGAAAGAGACTAGTTAAAACAAACGTTGGCCCCTTGCAGTCAGAAACAGGTGAATTGATCATGGGGAACAAGGACATGGCAGACCAATTGAATAACTACTTTGGTTCGGTCTTCACTAACGAAGACATAAATAATCTGCCGGAAATAGCAGTGGAACGGGGGTCAAATAAGATGGAGGAACTGAGTGAAATCCAGGTTAGCCGGGAGGTGGTGTTGGGTAAATTGAACGGATTGAAGGCCAATAAATCCCCAGGGCCAGATAGTCTGCATCCCAGAGTACTCAAGGAGGTAGCCACAGAAATAGTGGATGCATTAGTGATAATTTTTCAAAATTCCTTAGATTCTGGAGTAGTTCCTGAGGATTGGAGGGTAGCTAATGTAATCCTACTTTTTAAAAAAGGAGGGAGAGGGAAAGCGGGGAATTACAGACCAGTTAGTCTAACATCGGTAGTGGGGAAACTGCTAGAGTCAGTTATTAAAGATGGGATAGCAGCGCATTTGGAAAGTGGTGAAATCATTGGACAAAGTCAGCATGGATTTACGAAAGGTAAATCATGTCTGACAAATCTGATAGAATTTTTCAAGGATGTAACTAGTAGAGTGGATAACGGAGAACCAGTGGATGTGTTATATCTAGACTTTCAGAAGGCTTTCGACAAGGTCCCGCATAAGAGATTAGCATACAAACTTAAAGCACATGATATTGGGGGTTCAGTATTGATGTGGATAGAGAACTGGCTAGCAGACAGGAAGCAAATGGTAGGAGTAAACAGGTCCTTTTCAGAATGGCAGGCAGTGACTAGTGGGGTACCGCAAGGCTCAGTGCTGGGACCTCAGCTATTTACAATATATATTAATGATTTGGATGAGGGAATTCAATGAAACATCTCCAAATTTGCAGATGACACCAAGCTGGGGGGTATAGTTAGGTGTGAGGAGGATGCTTGGAGGCTGCAGGGTGATTTGGATAGGCTGAGTGAATGGGCAGATGCATGGCAGATGCAGTATAATGTGGATAAATGTGAGGTTATCCACTTTGGTGGCAAAAACATGAGGGTAGACTATTATCTGAATGGTGGCAGATTAGGAAAAGGGGAGATGCAACGAGACCTGGGTGTCATGGTACACCAGTCATTGAAAGTAGGCATGCAGGTGCAGCAGGCAGTGAAGAAAGCAAATGGTATGTTAGCATTCATAGCGAAAGGATTTGAGTATAGGAGCAGGAAGGTTCTACTGCAGTTGTACAGGGTTATGGTGAGGCCACACCTGGAGTATTGCGTACAGTTTTGGTCTCCAAATCTGAGGAAAGACCTTCTTGCCATAGAGGGGGTACAGAGAAGATCCACCAGGCTGATTCCTGGGATGTCAGGACTTTCATATGAGGAAAGACTGGATAGACTCGGCTTGTACTCGCTGGAATTTAGAAGATTGAAGGGGGATCTTATAGAAACTTACAAAATTCTTAAGGGGTTGGACAAGCTAGATGCTGGAAGATTGTTCCCGATGTTGGGGGAGTCCAGAAAAAGGGGTCGCAGTCTAAAGATAAGGGGGAATTCTTTTTGGACCGAGATGTGGAAAACATTCTTTACACAGAGAGTGGTGAGTCTCTGGAATTCTCTGCCACAGAAGGTAGTTGAGGCCAGTTCATTGGCTATATTTAAGAGGGCATTAGATGTGGCACTTGTGGCTAAAGGGATCAGGGGGTATGGAGAGAAGGCAGGTACGGGATACTGAGTTGGATGATTAGCCATGATCACATTGAATGGCGGTGCAGGCTCGAAGGGCCGAATAGCCTACTCCTGCACCTACTTTTCTATGTTTCTATGTTTCTAGGAACAGCACCTCATATTTTGCTTGGGTGAGCTTATAACCCAGTGATACCTACTTTGATTTTTCTAATTTGAAATAACCCCTGTATCCCCCCCCTCTCCCCGTCTTGCACTTTTTCCCCAGCCATCTTCCTTGGTCATCTGTTGCTGGCCCAGCTTTGTTCTGGTCTTTTCCTACTCCCAGTTCTCCCCGTCCCTCCACCCCCACACACCTTTACTTCCAGTCTGAAGACCCAAAACATCACCAGAGATTAACCAGAGATGCTGCCAGACACCGCTGAGTTATTCCAGCACCTTCTCGACTAGTTTATCATAATGGGTGGCAAAGTGGAATTATTTGGGTGAATTACACTTTGAGACAGGAATTAACATGATGCAAAATTTGAATGTAATAGTCTTGCACTCATTATATTTTTCTAATAAATGACTCTTCTCATATTTAACAATGGTCTTGCAATTTCTGTTTCCCAAGTTTTTTTAACCACTTTGTTGTGGGTGTATTTTCGACAATAAATGTTCTTAATTTAAAGAAGATGAGAGAAGTTGAGGATGAGACTAACAGTGTATGTGGTGAGATAACCGTACTGTCTCTTACTTTGTAAAGCTGACACCTCTGATGTGTAATGGTGACTGATTAGTCAACACTACTGAAGATTGCATCATACAACAGTTCAGATAAGACTTGTGGAAAAGACCCAATTAAGCAATTGAACACATTCACATATTAGTGAATGATATGCATCTTTATCAACAATGGGTGAATTTCATGGAAAGACAAATAATGCATTTCATAAACTGTTGTTTTGTTCATCGTAACTGAAGTTGAAAGTTGTCCTTAGTGGGAATAATAAATCAACTTGTACACTGGGAGGACCTAGCACCACATAAAGAATATGCATTTGTTTAGCAATTGTCAGGACTTCAAGATGTCCTGCAGCATATCCGAGCAATATATCAATTTATTTTAATTGTGAACTCTGTTATTGTGGAAGAAATTGCAACAGTTTCACATCAAGTTTCCCTTAAAGAGTAAAATCCAAATAATCTTGTTTTGATGGTGAAAAACAAATGTTTGTAAAAAGACTGCAGCTTTTGGAATAATGCCGTGCAATGTCTGATTTCACAGGCGAGGGCAGATGGTTCCTATTTCACATTTTATTTCATCATTCTCGAACGATTTCATTGCCCGATTTCCTCTTTGACAAAAATATAACTGTGAATCGAATGTACGCTTGTGCTCTGAGGCATAGTTTATCAAGCAATTATAAATATAATTTGGGCCAGTTAATATATGACAGATGGAGCAAACTAAATTTGGTCAAATTGTGATCATATGGGCATTGGAAAATAGATACATATGTTGTTCTTTGATCGTAATATAAACCAGAAGGTTTTAGGGAATACTACTTACAATCTTATTGTCACAAAGTTTAGAGTCTTGAATCTGTAATGCAAAGCTCCTAAAGATTTCAGCGAACTATTAAACTCAGATTGTTTTTAAAACTGCAAATTAACTTAATGTGTCTGTAAGTCATTTACAAGCCAAGTAAATAACTGAATCGTATTGAACAGTTTTAAAGTGTGTAAAGGCCAAAATGTCAGTTGAGTCAAACGTGGGGCTTAAGGGCCTGTCTCACCAGCATGCGATTCCATGCGGTGAGCGCAACCAAACCGGCAGCGGGGGCCGTGCAGAGGTTGGGTGATCCCCGTACAGGGCCCATCCCACCAGCATGCGCCTGCATGCGGCAAGCGAAACCAAACCGGAAGCAGGGGCTGCGCGGAGGTCGGGACGTAACGCGGCGCAAAGTGAGGCTAACTTGGAGCGAAGTCTTAAAGTTAAGTTCGCCAGGACAGAGAGGGGCACACAGAGCGGGGCACAGAGGCACACACAGTGAGGGCCATGGAGCCACACACATAGAGGGTCACGGAGGCACCTACAGATAGGTTCACGGAGGCACGACGTCGAGGCGGTGCGTAATGAGTTGAGGCGACAGCGAGCCAACAAGCCGTTGCCGCGCAAATTTTTTGAACATGGTCGGTTTTTTGGAGCCCCACGCGATGTCGGGACGAACTCCCTACAATTCCGCACGGCTCCGGCATTCAAAATGGAACTGGCCCCGCGATGCCGGACGGCTCAAACAACCACGTTAGGTCGCGCTCATCGCATGGAGTTGCATGCTGGTGGGACAGGCCCTTAAAGGTTAACATTAAAATTCAGGTGGCATTATACATTTCCTGCATCATAACAAATCCAGTTTTTGCATTTTAACCTATGATTATGTTTCATCCCTCATTACCCCTCCATGCCAAAGACCCTCCTGGAATATGGGCAAACATATTTGTTGTGTCTCAATAGGAGAAGCATAGGAATAAGGAATAAGTAACGTATATCCCTCTGAGGCAGATCTCTATGTGTTTCAATTTGTACTGTGATTTAGGTTGCCTGACTCCGTCCTTTGTCTGCTGTATTCTTTCTCACTTATATAGAGAGATAATGGGCAGATGCCATAACATCTTGAACAACAGACAATAAAATGTCAGCGATACTCGTGACATTGAGAATAAATTAAAGAATTTGAAGACAAGCAGCCTAAACAATTATCACACAAGTAAAGCTATAAGTGTTGGGTACACAAAAGGCTGGAGAAACTCAGCGGGTGCAGCAGCATCTAAGGAGCAAAGGAGATAGGCGACGTTTCGGTTTGAGACCCTTCTTCTCGAAGGAGCGAAGGAGATAGGCGACGTTTCGGGTCGAGACCCTTCTTCAAGAAGAAGGGTCTCGTCTCGACTTGAAACGTCGCCTATCTCCTTCGCTCCTTCAAGAAGAAGGGTCTTGAACCGAAACGTCGCCTATCTCCTTTGCTCCTTAGATGCTGCTGCACCCGCTGAGTTTCTCCAGCCTTTTGTGTACCCTCGATTTTCCAGAATCTGCAGTTCCTTCTTTAACACTTTGTCTACTCCACTGCGATATCTCCTCAAGGTATGCCTAAAAAGGAAGAAGGGTCTCGACCCGAAACGTCGCCTATCTCCTTCGCTCCTTAGATGCTGCTGCACCCGCTGAGTTTCTCCAGCCTTTTGTGTACCCTCGATTTTCCAGCATCTGCAGTTCCTTCTTTAACACAAAGCTATAAGTGTAGTTGTTTTTAGCACTACTTAGTGCGTGCCTTATGATTTAATATAGGAGTTGCGTAAGACTCTCATAATTGTAAGTTCCACCAGCTTTGAGCCTGTTTAAGTGCCTTGATTTGAGTGCTGATCGTATCTAACATGTGGCAATGAAATCTGTGGAACATTTGGGTTTGTTTCCATATGCCCTGCTTCATTTTAAGCATGTAAAAGATTGGACAAATCCTCATTTGTTGTAAGTTGGCAATGGTTGGGGATGCAAAGTTCAGAGGCATATTTAAGTAGCTACATTGTGATAATCTGAGGCATTGCTTTCCTCAGATCAACATCCTTTAATGCATTTTTTCTTCGCATTATTATAAATCTTATATTATTGCATTAATCTCTCCCATGGAAGGAGCTTTTCAGTGCAAAGTAGAGTAATATCCATACTCACTTTATGGGTGGGTATGGGTTTATGCTGTGGGTGTGAAAGGGTGAGACTCTAACATTATTCAGGAGTTCAACAGCATCACAGAAATTTGCCTGCTTCACAGGTCAATTGATGGGAGGCCGTTCAGTGACTGTTGGTTTTCTGTGGATTACAGTCAGCTGTTCACCTCATGCAGGCATACCTTCAAGTAGCTCACATTGCAAGCAAAATTTCATGCTGAATATGTTAAGGATTCAAATGCAGAACATCCGGAGTCAGCAGCATGTTGTTTCCATCAAATTTGCACATACTGAGGAAATTTTAGGCTTGTGTTCTTCCTTGAAGTACAAAATAATATTTCCCTAATTATTAGGGAGTACCAGTAGTGAACATGCAAGAAAAATATTGCCATTTTTGTGTTGGATTTTGGTAAAATAAATCTCCCACCCTAACTGATTGGAAAAAGAGCAGAGCGACATTTTAATGCAGAGGAATGCTAGGCTTTATACCACCAGCATTTGATTTAGTTTAGTTTAGAGATACAGCATGGAAGCAGGCCCTTTGGGCCACTGAATCCTTGACGACCAACAGTCGCCCATATCCTACACACAGGGGCAATTTACCGAAGCCAATTAACCTGCAAACCTGCATGCCTTTCCAATGTGGGAGGAAACCATAGAACCCGGAGAAAACCCACATGGTCACAGGGAGAACATAAAAAACTGCACCCATAATCAGGATCGAATTCGGATCTCTGGTGCTGTGAGGCAGCAACTCTACAGGCATTTGACCACCCATAATTTATAATTGAACAAAAAGCAGTAATTACATAGGCGGTTGAAAGCAAGGAAAGTAAGATGCACAGGCAAATACGATTAGCTTAGTCATTGGTTGGGGCAAAGGGCCTGATCCATGCTATATGACGCAATGAAACAAATATCGATAATAGTGCAAACTGGTCATCTTAATAGGATTAAGGCTAATGTTTATTTTTGTGGATGAGCACTAATATTAATGATCAATCCAAATGTTTCTGTTATTATACTGTAATTATAATGTGTGCAAGGCAAATACCACTCAGAAAGAGTGATGCCTTGCTATAAAGTCTCTGCCAATACAACTCTTCCACTGATCGTACACACAAAATACTGGAGAGACTCAGCGGGACAGAGTGAAGGAATGGGTGATGTTTCGAGACTTCCTCTGATCAGGCTGACTTAGATTGGAATGTCAATTGAAAAAACAAAAAAAGGAAAATACTATCACTCAAATTAAATGTTTTAAAGGTGAATTACTAACATTACCTAAGGATATTAACAATAGATTTGCTCAATTTTATCAAAATTTGTATACATCTGAAACTAAAATAGAATATAGTAAAATTATACATTTTTTAGATAACTGTAATCTTCCAAAACTTGACCTTTTGGAACAAGAGGAATTAGGAGCTCAGATTACACTTGAAGAAATAGGTGAAACAATAAAATCGTTGAAAAATGGTAAGACGCCTGGACCAGATGGTTTAGTAAGAAATTTTATAAAAGATTTCACGAGATAACGGCTCTACCCTTACTTAATTTATATACTCATGCCTTTAAAGAAAATAAATTACCAGAAACATTAGCTGAATCAACTATTACGCTTATACCAAAAAAAGATAAAGATTTAGATGAACCGGGCTCATATAACCATATAACCATATAACAATTACAGCACGGAAAAAGCCCTTTTCGGCCCTTCCAGTCCGTGCCGACCATTTATTTTCCCCTAGTCCCATCTACCTGCACTCAGACTATACCTCTCCATTCCCTTCCCGTCCATATACCTATCCACTTTACTTTTAAATGTTAAACTCGATCCTGCCTCCACCACTTCTGCTGGAAGATCATTCCACACAGCCACCACTCTCTGAGTAAAGAAGTTCCCCCTCATGTTACCCCTAAACTTCTGTCCCTTAATTCTCATGTCATGCCCTCTTGTTTGAATCTTCCCTACCCTCAATGGGAAAAGCTTATCCACATCAACTCTGTCTATCCCTTTCATCATTTTAAAGACCTCAATCAAGTCCCCCCTTAACCTTCTGTGCTCCAAAGAATAAAGACCTAACTTTTTCAACCTTTCTCTGTAACTTAGATGCTGGAACCCAGGCAACATTCTAGTAAATCTCCTCTGTACTCTCTCTATTTTGTTGACATCCTTCCTATAATTAGGCGACCAGAATTGTACACCATACTCCAGAATTGGTCTTACCAATGCCTTGTACAATTTTAACATTACTTCCCTACTCCTATATTCAATGCTCTGATTTATAAAGGCCAGCACACCAATAGCTTTCTTTACCACCCTATCTACATGCGATTCCACCTTCAGGGAACTATGCACAGTTATTCCTAGGTCCATCTGTTCCACAGCATTCCTCAATTCCCTACCATTTACCATGTACATCCTATTTTGATTTGTCCTGCCAAGATGTAGCACCTCACACTTATCAGCATTAAACTCCATCTGCCATCTTTCAGCCCACTCTTCCAAATGGCCCAAATCTCTCTGTAGACTTTGAAAATCTACTTCATTATCCACAGCACCACCTATCTTAGTATCATCTGCATACTTACTTATCCAATTTTCCACCACATCATCTAGATCATTGATGACAAACAACAGTGGACCCAACACAGATCCCTGAGGCACCCCACTGGTCACCGGCTTCCAACCTGACAAACAGCCATCCACCATTACTCTCTGGCATCTCCCATTCAGCCACTGTTGAATCCATCTTGCTACTCCGCCATTAACACCCAAACATTGAACCTTCTTAACCAACCTTCCATGGGGAACCTTGTCAAAGGCCTTACTGAAATCCATATAGACAACATCCACTGCTTTACCCTCATCAATTTCCCTAGTAAATTTCCCTAAAAAGTGATATAGAGCTATATCACTTTTAAATACAGATCAGAACATTTTAGCAAAGACCTTAGCAAGAAGATTGAGTAAATATATTAGTACATTGATAAATCCTGATCAAACGGGGTTTACACCCAAAAGACATTCATTTAATAATTTGGGACACCTGTTTAATATAATGTACACACATAAAACGGAGGAAGAAGATATATCAATTGTTTCTCTGGATGCAGAGAAGGCATTTGATCAGGTAGTGTGGCAGTATTTATGTAATGTATTGCAAAAAATTAATATGGGAGAGAATTTTATTGATTGGGTAAAATTACTATATGATAAACTGACGGCAAGAATATTAACCAATAATATGTTATCTCCAAAATTTAATTCATCGAGGGGCAATAGGCAGGGATGTGCTTTATCACCTCTGCTATTTGCCCTTATGATAGAGCCCCTGGCTGAAAGTATAAGACGTCATCCAAATATTGAGGGATATAATACTAGGGACTCAAATAATAAAATGTCATTATATGCAGACAATATACTTTTATATATTACAAACTCACAAACGTGCATAGCAAACTCCTCAATAGAGGAATTTGGTTCTTTTTCTGGATGCAGAATAAATTGGAATAAAAGTGAAATCATGATGTTAAAACCTCAAGAACCTACACATCTATTAAAATTCCCCTTTAAAATTGCAACAGAAAAAAATAAGTATTTGGGTATTCAAATTACTAGAAAATAGAAAGCATTATTAAATGCTAATTTTTTGCCTTTATTAAATAAACAACACATCGATTAAATTCTGGGAAACACTTCTGTTATCATTAATAGGCAGAATAAACACTATAAAAATTATCTTTTTACCACAAATATTATACCTATTTCAATCTATACCATTATATATACCAAAAAAATTATTTAAAAAACTAGATCCTAATATTACCTATTTTATCTGGGATTATAGATCACATAGAATCCAAAGAAAACATTTGTGCAAACCAAAAGACATTGGGGGACATTCACTTCCGAACCTTTTTGTATTATTATTGGGCAGTGCATATTAAGAATATAATTTACTGGTTGGACAGTTCTACCCAACAGACAGAATGGATAAGAATGGAGAAAGAGGACTGTTCTCCTTGTAATGTAGGAGCGATCCTCTTCTCCCCGATAAAACTAAACAACACAATATATAAGACTAACCCAATTATACACGATACAATAAGGTTTGGGAAACAAATAAAATAGTAAGATTAAACGAGAACTTGCCAGTTTGAAGTTTGATCTTTATTTTATGAGGAGTTACGATGAGGGATTACGTAAAGACCCCGCCAGCACGCATGCGCGACATTCTTCAAAGCAGTGGTGTGAAATCACAGATAGTCACGTAGACTAACATAGTAAGATAAGAGAGAACTTTCATACCAGTTGATCTTTATAATAGAGGGTTGGGAGCGGAGGGCACGTAATCCCTCATCGTAACTCCTCATAAAATAAAGATCAAACTTCAAACTGGTAAGTTCTCGTTTAATCTTACTATTTTACTTCGGAGTCACGTGAGTGACTACGTGAAGATTTCAAAGCTCTGTGATTTCATGCCCTGGAAGCTCCATGCTCACACACCGCTATGCTGGGATAAGAGGATGAACGTAATTCAGACATGACACTGGCTGAAAAACAAAAATAGGTATTTATTCATACCAAAACAAATATATATATATCCCATAGGGGTAATATTATTTGGCAGAACTCAAAATCCTTCCTGCATAAGAGTCAGGAGAGGCCACGGGTTTATTGTAGAAGCGATGAAATGTCTTCTCATTACTCCAACCCGCTGTGGCCAGGATGTGGTCCAAGGGTACTTCCATCATCCTAGCCGCCGAGGTGGATGCCGCCCTGGTGGAGTGGGATTTGAATATATTAGTGTCCACCCCCGCCACATCCAGTACCACCCTTAACCATCTAGAAATGGTTTGCACCGTTACTTTGTGATGGGGCTTTTTGTGACTTATAAGCAATGCTGTCTCCGTACCCCTGAGACTTTTGGTGACTGAAATATATCGTGAAATTAACGTGACGATGCAAAGTCGAGTATCTGCTGGATATGCCAGAAACTCCAAGGTATGTCCAGACGCTCCGGGTCGATCTTGTTTTAACAGTCCCTGCACATAAAAAGTGATTTTGTCATTGGTGATAGTCATGGCATCCAGATTAAGTTTGTGCAGGGACTGGACCCGTTGTGCCGTGATTAGTGCCATGATCATGACCATTTTGTAGGTGAGCTTTGCCAAAGTGAGCCCCGAGTTAGGTGTCCATCCTCACAGCATAGTTAAAACTATGCTGATATCCCACGTATGGTTGTATCTGGGCCTGGGGGGATTGGAATTAAATATTCCTCTCATTAGTTTAGATACCAATGGATGTGATCCAATGCCCAATTGGTCACTCCCCTGGCCCAAGTAGGACGATAGGGCACTCCTGGCACTGTTTATGGCACTGTAGCTCAGTCCCTCATCAAAGTGAAGGGCAGCCAGGAATTCCAGCACTTCTGTAATAGTAGCGGATTCATATGTAGTGTTGGTAGTAGCGCAGAATCCTTCCCACTTCCTGATGTAGGTCAGGTACTGCTTCCTGGTGGACTCCCTGCATGCTGCTGAGATGGTGTCTATGGTTCTGCTGGTGAGTCCGTATCTCAGAAGAGGCCGTTTTAGAATCTGCAAATTAACAGGTCCATGCGGTCATGACATGGGTGGTGTTGTCCTGTGACAGGATGTATGAGCAGACTAGGTCGTTTATTGACCCGAATGCAAGGTTCTGTGGCCATCTTCTGTACCACTGGGAACCATGGTTGGGTAGGCCAGTCGGGCACAACCAAAATACCCGAAGCGGAGTCTTGTTTGATTTTCTGCAAGACCCGACTGATGAGGTAGAAGGGGGGGAATGCATAACAGAACAAATCCCCCCAATGTAGCGTGAAAGCGTCCATCGCTACTGCCCCTGGGTCTGGTTCCCAAGCAACATATGTTGGCAGTTGGTGATTTAATCTGGACGCAAATAGGTCGATATCCGGTGTCCCATAACATTCTACAATATCTGTGAACACTTTTCGATCCAACATCCATTCTATGTTGTCGTTAAATTTGCGTGACCTGGTGTCTGCCACCGTATTTAGCTTACCTGGGAGGTAAGTGGCTGAAATCCAAATTTCCCTTTACAGACACCAGTGCCAGATATTGTTGGCCAATTCATCACATGATATCGACTTTATTCCGCCCATGTGGTTAATATAAGCCACCACCGTGGTATTGTCAATTTGTATCCTAACATGTACTTTGTGCATGTCTGTGCAGTATGCCCTTAGGCCGTGAAATGCTGCCAGCATTTCTGAATAGTTAATCCCCAAAGTTTTGAATAGGGTTAACTCTTGTGCACTCCATCTACCTCCACAACTAGTGGTAGTATTAGTTGCTGCCCAACCTTTGGCACTGGCATCCGTTTGTAAGATGATCGAGGGATTGATGATAGTGATGGGTTTGGAACAATATTGGGCATTAACCATCCACCAATTTAATTCGGCTTTTGCCTTCTCTGGTATTTTCATAGGCCTGTCGAAATGGCCTGCATGACTCTTGAGAGCTATAATTTTAGCTCTTTGTAGGTTTTGATAATGTAAAGGCCCAAATTGTGCTGCGGGAAAAGCAGCCACTATCTTCCCAATCACCCTGGCCACCTGTCGAATGGATGGGTCCTTGATGCCAGTAAGGCTCCTGCAAGCCTCTATCAAGTCCACCACCTTGTTTGGTGGCAACGTGATAGACATTTGCACTGAGTTGATAAAAAACCCCAAGTAGTTCATGGTGGTAGAGGGTTCTAATTTTGATTTATCTGGATGTATAATGAATCCCAGCTTCTGAAAGAGATGTTTCGTGGCTGAAACTGCCAATGTAGCCGTTTCCAAACTCTCCCCAACAATGAGGATATCATCAAGATAGGCCATTACAGTATGATTTTGTTTTCTTAAGTAGGCCAAGGCTGGTTTTAATATCTTGGTAAACAATCTGGGTGCTGATGATAACCCATTAGGCAAGGCTTTGTATTGCCATAACTGTCCCATCCAGATAAATTTTAAGTATTTCCTATGATCCTTGTGTATTGGTACTGAATAGTATGCATCTTTGAGGTCAATGCATGCCATGAAGTACCCATTAGCTATTAACTGTATAGCAGTGTCAAAGGTGTCCATTTTGAAGTGAACATACTGAACAGAAGTATTCAGTTCGGTCAGATCTATGATAATGCGGCAACCGCCATCTTTTTTATTTTTGGTGAATATATTAGATACGAACTCCTGAGGTTCTCTGATGGTTTTCTCAATTACCCCTTTTTCAATTAACCTGTATAGTTCAGCATGCCCTGCTGCCTTCTCTTTTTGAGAGAGGATGAATTTTCGGCTAGGTTAATGCTGGACCGGGGTAGGGAGTTTGTGAATAAATTCAATTTTGTAGCCCTGAATACTTCTGAGTATGAAAGGATCAGAGGTAAAAGTGCGCCAAATTTCATAGAACATGTGCAACCGGCCCCCTACATAAAGTGAGTTTAGGCAAGATGTATTCCTGGGGAAGCCAGACCCACCTACCTCCATGGTTAATGCCGGTGTTGCGGTCTCTGTCCTTGTTTCTTCTGTTGGTTCGACGTGTTGTAGGAGTGGCGCATCTTCCAAGAAGGCCGGGCTGGGCCATGGCCTAAAAAAGACCGCTGTACAGGTTGGCCGGCCTTCGAGCTTTCACCACCGGCAGATCTGTAATGATATCTCTGTCCGGTGGGTGTGTAGGGGTGCTGTCGCTGAGGATAATGGGTTTTCGTAGAGCCGGGTACCTTGATCAGGCCCAAGGCCTTGGCCTCCTCGTCAAGGTCTTTTACCTGCTTGGGAAGGTTATCCCCGAACAGCAGGTTTGGAGGCTGAGCGTTTCCAGGCTTGCACAAACCCGCAAACTTGGGGTTGAGTGCCGGCTTAATGATGCTTTTCCTGAAGTTGTTTATCTCATACTGTGTATTACACAGTAGAGCCAGTGCATCTTGCAGTTCTTCCGGCAACTCTATCCCCACTGCAGTTCTGGCCACTGCTGTGATCCCGGCGGTTAAGAGCTTCAGGATCCTCTGTAGTTTAATTTCTTGCCCTCTGCTCATGGGGCTCATGTTCCCCCAAATAGGGTTGTTCACCGCGGGGACATTCAGCGACTTGCAATTCTCAGGAGCCATATATTTATCGGCTGTAGAATTAATAGCCTGCTCCTGTAGCTGGTTAGTAGCCATGTAATTAATGCTGGCTGCCAGCTTAGGGTGGATTGGTAGGCCTTTCTGTATAGGCACTGCATGTTTATTTACCATATCCAAGTATTCTTCACACACCCCTGACACTGATGGTTGTTCAGCCAGCTCCCCTTCTTCTGGGTCAGCCCAGTTCTGACCCTCAATGTTCCCCTGCGAAGAGGGCGAGACATTAGGCAGTCCATGGTAGGAACCTGCCGTGGGCCTGCGAAGAGGCCCACTGTGACTCTGCCCCTGCATTAGCAGGTCACGTTGGAGCAACTGCTCCATCATCCGCTCCATGCGGGCTAGACGACCTCCGTCGCTATCTGCGAACGGGGTGTCCTCGGGTCCGGACCCAGCTGAGTCGGCGGCCCCGTCCGACTTCCGGGTGGATTTGC
The DNA here is from genome assembly GCA_963514005.1 of Raja brachyura. Next base: position 92,769,991 of record OY740785.1, on the reverse strand, counting down.
CGCCCGACCGTGGTGTACCAACGGCCCTCATGGGCGTGAAGTCGGGAGCTGCAGGTAAAACCTGTAACTCGGGAGAAGCGGCACGCTGCTGGCTGCTCTCCATAGCAGCTGCTCTCGCCGCTGCTCTCTTTGATTTCCGTGATTCCATGTTAGTAAATGATCCGTCGTCGACGCTCACTCCTTCGGTGAGACTTACCTGGCGTAAACTTTTTAACTTACGCTGGAGGAGCCCCGCTCCTCCCGACTGTCGCTTCCGCATGCGAACGACGATATGTCGCGCATGCGTGCTGGCGGGGTCTTCACGTAGTCACTCACTTGACTCCGAAGTAAAATTATCCTTAAAATTAAGAAACCTATCATTGTTAATGCCAATAGTGAATAATCCTTCATTTAAACCATCTCTTATTGATAAACCATATAATCAATGGGAAAGAATGGGAATTAAAAGGACCACCAGTGATATGTATGAAATGGGAAATCTGTTATTATTCCAACAATTACAATTAAAATTTAAACTGAAAAATAACCAAAATTTTAAGTATCTTCAGATTTGTGACTTCATGATGAAATACATACAAAGATATCAAAACATAACTTCAGAGCCACTGGAAGAAGCAATGAACATTAAGGCTGACTCACAGAAATTAATATCATATTTATATAATAGTATTTTAAATATAGATTTATCATCGACAGAGACACTTAGAGAAGAGTGGGAATGTGAATTAATGATAAACATTACGAAGGAAACATGGGAAAAGTATTTGATAAATATACACAAATGTTCGATTAATGTAAGACATAATTTAATTCAATTTTAAATTTTACATAGATTATATTACTCAAAAACTAGACTGAATAAATTATATCCAAATACTTCCCCCATTTGTGATAAATGTCTATCCCACAATGCAACTATAACACACTCTTTTGTATCCTGCATAAAACTTTATAAATTCTGGAGTGATATTTTTTGAAATATTTACAAAATTATTTAAGATTAAAATGGAACCTAATACTGAAATGATTATATTTGGAGGAATGGAAGATGGGAATAAACTGAACTCACCTCAAAATATATTTTTTAATTATGGGTTAATAACTGCAAAAAAACATATACTTAACTTTTGGAAAAATACAACCATACCAACGCTTAAAATGTGGATTTCAAACATGTTGGACACATCACATCTTGAGGAAATGCGATTTTTTCTTTCTCACACACTATATATCATATGTTTCTCTATATTTTATTATCTATTCTCTCTTTTTATTTTTCATTATTAAGAAAAAGAAAGAAATAAGAAGCTGTGCATAAAATGTAATATGTCAATATATATTAGGCACCTTGGTGCCATATTCCTGTACATACTTCTAATAAAATAAATAAATAAATAAAATAAAATTAAAATTAAAAAAATTAGATTGGAATGGCAAAAACATTGTGGAATATGGTAAATTGTCCAGGTATAGTTTCACACACAAGGTAGGGCAAAATGTTGAGAAAGTAGGTTGCAAAGAGGACAAATGAAGACTGCAATGGAACATGGATAGATTAAATGAACACCTAAACACCGGGCACATCTTCCAAATGGTGGAAATGTCAGAGTTGTGAGGTTCAGAGGGATGTTCATCATTAGTGAAAGATTCATGTGCAGGTACAGAATATAATAATAACAGAAGTAAGACACAAGAAGCTGCAGATGTTGGATCTGAAACAAGAAACAAGGAACTCACCTGGGCAAGCAGCCTCTGGGGAGAGAATGGGCAGACGATGTTTCGGGTCGGGACCCTTCTTCAACCTGGTGGAGGAGGGGGAAGAAAGTTGGAAAAGAGGTAGGGGCATGTGAAAGCATGGCTAATGATAAGTGGATCAGATGGGTAGAATAAGTGACAAAGGCTAGAGATGAAAAGGAGATTTCTATCTATCTACATATTCAGCGATATCTACTTTGATTTTTCTAATTACAAATAACCCCTGCATTCCCTCCCTCTCCCCCTCTCACACCCTAGTAGTTCCAAAAGTTCTAAAAGTTCCTATGTTCGCATCCCTGTATCACCATTTCCACAGCCAACTTCCTTGGTCATCTGTTGTTGGTCCTGCTTTGTTCTGGTCTTTTCCTACCTCCAGTCGCCCCCCCCCCCCCCCCCCCACTTTACCTTCAGTCTGAAGAAGGACTCTGACCCAAAACGTCATCAGAGATTATCCAGAGATGCTGCCTGACCCGCTGAGTTACTACGGCACTTTGTGTCTACCTTCTCGACTAGTTTATCATAATGTAATAATCATGCACTCATTATGATTTTCTAATAAATGACCCTATTCAATAAAGCAAGTTTTTTAACCGCTTTGTTGTGGGTGCATTTTCATCAATAATTATTCTGATTTTAAAGAAGATGAGAGAAGTTGAGGATGGGACTAAGTAGACAGTGTATGTGGTGAGATAACCGTACTGTCTCTTACTTTGTAAAGCTGACACCTCTAATGTGTAACGGTAACTGATTGGTCAACACTACTGAAGATTGCATGATACAACTGTTCTGATAAGACATGTGGAAAAGACCCAGTTAAGCAATGGAACACTTGAGCGTATAGGACTTGATGTTACAATCCCTACTATAATAGGCACCTTCTTAAGTAATGATTTGAAATGGTCTTTGGTACATGGAAGAACTCAAAGGCTGTCCAGAGGAGAGAATGGGGAACACGTCCAAAAGCATTGGCTAGGTCCAGGAATAAGATGAGCAGATCTCATCCTTCTCTTTTTGCAGACTGGATTTGATGCCAGATGATGCTTGTGTGTTATAAGTATCCAGAGAAGCATGGTATACCAGCTTTTTGTACCGACGTGTCAATCAGATTGTTCTGTTTCAGGTAGGTTATCATCCTTTGAGCAACAAAGCTAAAGAAGATCTTCTCTTCAACATTCAAGAGATTGATATGCTGGAATTGGTCGATGTTTGAGGCATTTTTTTCCTTGGGGATCACCACTCCCCCTGCTCTTCGCCATGCTTTTGGGATGGTTTGCTTTTTCCATGCTATCTTCATTTGCCTTCATAAGAACCGTAGAACATTTGGAACATTTTTATACAGCCAGTATGGAACTCTATTTGGTCTTGGAGCTGAAGCTGCCCTTGCCTTACTTACGGCTTTCTCGACCGCTCCATCTTGGGGGGCTGTTGTCCAACTGGTGTTCTGGTTGAGGAATGGCTGGCATATCTGGAGGTATCCCCCTCTGCTCAAATCTTTGGTTTTCCGTGTACTTTGATTTCAGGTGGTACTCCAATCCCCTCTTTGACACCTTAAGTGACCCGCTCTTTTCCTTTGTGAAGAGTCCTTTCACAAATCTGAAGGGATCCTTGTAGAAGGATGTTGTTGCCCTCTCCTTCTTCTCGTGTCGAGTTCTGAGGGTTTCTGCTCTCTGCAGTCTTCCCAGGCATTCCTTTAAATCTGCTTGCAGGAGGTTGATGTCCATTCTTTCCTCCAGCGAGGATTTCCTCCACCATTTCCTCAGGTCCCTTCTCTCTCGATTAGATGCTCGATTTCTCGCTTCCTTCTGAGCTTGAGAGGGGTTGTTGTTTCCTTTTTTTTGGTTCCGAACCTTTCTGCTCCGTAAGAGTAGATTAGATCACTCATTTTCTCCTGTGTCTTCTCTACTGTTCCTTGAAGTCCGTCTAGGATCTTACTCAGGTCTGTGTCGATTGTTGCCCACTCTTTCTTGCTGCTGGACTTTGGCCACTTCACATGATGTCTGTGGCCTTGTATCTTCTTCTCCAAAGCAGGCTGCATCTGGCTGGATTCCGTGGTTTCAGACGTTGTGCTTGAATTACTCTCCTCAGCCACTGGGGTATTGATGCTCGTTGGACTGTGGGCTGTATCCTGCCGCTGAGCTTCACTCGACTGATTTGTTCTTTCTCTCAGGAAATACTGATCAATGCAAGGTCTCGGCCTCACCTCCTTCAAGCACTTCATCCGCCCTTGATGTATTTTTAGGTCCCTGATGGACCAAGTCCTCTGATGGATCTCAATGGCCTTGGACCAAGTCAAGTCAAGAGTCAATAGAATTTATTGTCATGCGTCCCAGATAGGACAATGAAAATCTTGCTTTGCTTCAGCACAACAGAATATAGTGGACCAGCCGCAGCTACACACTTGGAGTTCCTGTCCTGCAGCTGATGTTGTAAGTGCCATGCCGATTATCTTCTTCGTCGTCGTGTTCATGCCAGGGTCAGTTACCGGGTTATCATCCGATGAGTCATCTTCCGCCCCCGCTCTTGCAGACTCAGCGGGTATTTTCCTCTTTTAATTCTTCTTGGCCAAGAGGGGTGACTCCTACTCAAAATTCACAGTGACGGAGCCTGCCGTCATGGATAGCTAGTCCATGACAGCCCCGTTGGGGTCTTTTCCTCCTGTCAGCTGTCTTTCCACACCGTCACATGGTCCTTCCCTAGTTGTCAGCTGCACTTTCACACCAGTCACTGGATTTCTCCAGCTTATCAGTTGAGCGTATAGGACTTTATATTACAATCCCTACTATAATTAGCACCTTCTTAATATCTTGATGGGGGTTGGGGTAAAAACTTCATTGGGGTCATCAGGTGGGCACCCTCCTTCCTTGGTGTTTCGTTGATAGGCCCACGACACCTCCAGAGGGCTCAACAGCAACACCTGGCAGCCCAGGTCCGCTCCCCTCCGTTTTACCCCTCTTGCTGGTCATTTTGCAGCCCAGTTGGAGCCCTTCCTCTTCAGCCACAGCCAGTTGCTGCTTCGCTCGGCAGCTTCTGACAGCGACTTGACGGCTTGCCGGAAGGCCTGTCCTCGAACTCCCATTCCCTTCAGGAGTCTCCACAAGGAGCACCTGGGTATGCCAGCCGCATTGTTCTGCCTCGACTGCTACGTCTGAAGACCCTTCCTCAACCTGGTGGAGTAGGAGGAAGGAAGTTGGAAAAGAGGTAGGGGCATGTGAAAGCATGGCTAATGATAAGTGGATCAGATGGGTGGAATAAGTGACAGGCTAGAAATGAAAAGGAGATATCTAAGTAACCACAAATTCAGCGATATCTACTTTGATTTTTCTAATTTCAGATAATCCCTGCATTCCCTTCCTCTCCCCATCTCGCACCCTAGTAGTTCCAAAAGTTCTAAAAGATCCTCTGTTTGCATCCCTGTGTCACCAATTCTCCAGCCAACTTCCTTGGTCATCTGTTGTTGGTCCTGCTTTGTTCTGGTCTTTTCCTACCTCCAGTCTTGATTTGCCATAGTCACACCAATAAAAAGGCACAGAACACATAAAATGCATTTTTACATAAACATCCACCACAGCGACTCCTCCACGTTCCTCACTATGATGGAAGATGGAAAAAAGTTAAATCTCTCCCTTCTTTGTCCTCCAGTGGTTGTGGGCCTCTAACCTTCTGTTGATGGGACGATTTTACTCCCTTTGCCAGCAGCGGGGCTCCTCGTTGGGGCGATCAAGCTCCTGCATCATGGGGGAATCACAGCCCCCCTATGCCAGGCGATCTACCCAGGGTCGGGGCAAGTCCAACAATTGCTGGATATAATGGAAAGAAAAATAATGCATTTCATAAACTGTTGTTTTTGTTCCTCGTAACTGAAGTTGAAAGTTATCCCCAGTGAGAATAATAAATCGTAAATTGTAAACGGGAGGACCTCGCACCACATAAAGAATATGCATTTGTTTAGCAATTGCCAAGACTTCAAGATGTTCCGCAGCGTATCTGAGCAAGATATCAATTTACTTTAATCGTGAACTCTGTTCATTTTAATTGCACCAAACAGTTTCACATCAAGTTTCCCCTTAAGAATAAAATCCAAATAATCTTGTTTTGATGGTGAAAAACAAATGTTTGTGAAAAGACTGCAGCTTTTGGAATAATGCCGTGCAATGTCTGATTTTACAGGCGAGGGCAGATGGTTCCTATTTCACATTTTATTTCATCATTCTCGAACAAATTCATTGCCTGATTTCCTCTTTGACAAAAATATAACTGTGAATCAAATGTACGCTTGTGCTCTGAGGCATTGTTCATCATGTAATTATAAATATAATTTGGGCCAGTTAATATTTGACAGATGGAGCAAACTAAATTTGGTCAAATTGTGATCCTATGGGCAATGAAAGTAAATACTTACTGGGCCTGTCCCACTTAGACGACTTTTTAGGCGACTGCAGGAGACTATGCAGTCGCCACATTTCCACATGTCCATGGGTGATTGCTGGGAAACTAGTCGCGGCCTCATTATGGTCGCAGTGAATTTTTCAACATTGAAAAATTAGCGGCGACTAGAATGAATCCGCCATGGAGAGTACGAGAATTTGTGGCCTGTAGGTGGGTCGCCAGGAGGGCCTAATGGGTTGCCAGAAAGTCGAAGGTTCCCGTAGGTTGTAGCAGGTGCTGCCCAGTGAATTTCATTGGCTCATTGGGAAAATAAAAGGTGAGCAGTAGTTTTCAAAACCAAGGATAACCGACCGGTAATGTTAAATGTCCGCCAAGCTTCGCAGCCGTGTATCTCTGGCTTCTTAAAAGTTGTCTGCACACATTCTCCCCCCCCCCTCTCTGCCCCCTCTCCCCCCTCTCCCTCCTCTCCCCCCCCCCCTTCCACCTCTCTGCTTCGCCCCCCCTCTTTTCAAGGACTTACCGTACAATGTGCTTTAGATGTCTTTTTGACAGCGCCAACCTTCCTATTCATCGCGGTGTGTGTCTGTTTCACCTTGGCTTTGCACCATGTGAATTTTTTAGACAGCGCTCCCTTCTATTGCCCTGTCTCCCACCTGCATAATGGGCTGGTGAAGGAAGTGATTTGTTTGTGTGTGTGTGTTCCACTCTGACATCAGCGTTCCAGATGCCGGTTTTTCAGGCATCTGCTGGCAACTTGACAGTCGTTAGCAGTCCGCTGAAAAATCGCCTGTGGGCCAGGTTCATTAGTTGTTCTTTGATCTAAATGTAAACCATAAGGTTTTAGGGATTACTACTTACAATCTTAATATCCCAATATTTGGAGTCTTGAATCTGTAATGCAAAGCTCCTAAAGATTTCAGCACACTATCTGTAGTTGGTAAGTTACTGGAGAATATTCTGAGGCATAGGATATACAGGCATCTGGATGGGCAAGGGTTGATTAGGAACGGTCAGCATGGCTTTGTATGTGGGAGGTCATGTCTCACAATTCTGATTGAGTTTTTTGAAGACGTGAGCGGAAAGGTTGATGAAGACAGAGCTGTAGATATGGACTTTGGTAAGGCATACATTAAGGCATGCATGGTAGGCTGCTCTGGAAGGTTAGATGTAATTGGGATCCAATGGAATGGATAGCAAATTGGCTCCATGGAAGGAGGTGGAGGGTGATCGTGGAAGGTTGCTTCTCAGAATGGAGGCCTGTGACTAGTGGTGTGCAACAGGGTTCGGTGCTGGGCCCATTACTGTTTGTCATCTACATCAATGATTTGAATGAGGACATACAGGGCAAGATTAGCAATTATCTGATGATACAAAAGTTAGATGTTTTGAAGATGGTGAAGATGGTTGTGAACGATTGCAGCAGGATCTAGATCGATTGACCAGGTGGGTGGAGGAATGGTTGATGGAATTTAATATCGAGAAGTGTGAGGTGTTGCATTTTGGGAAGTCAAACAAGTAGATAGATAGATATAACCATATAACCATATAACAATTACAGCACGGAAACAGGCCTTCTCTGCCCTTCCAGTCCGTGACGACCATTTATCTTCCCCTAGTCCCATCTACCTGCACTCAGACCATACCCCTCCATTCCCTTCCCATCCATATACCTATCCACTTTAGTTTTAAATGTTAAAATCGATCCTGCCTCCACCACATCTGCTGGAAGATCATTCCACACAGCCACCACTCTCTGAGTAAAGAAGTTCCCCCTCATGTTACCCCTAAACTTCTGTCCCTTAATTCCTGATGTCATGCCCTCTTGTTTGAATCTTCCCTACCCTCAATGGGAAAAGCTTATCCACGTCAACTCTGTCTATCCCTTTCATCATTTTAAAGATCTCAATCAAGTCCCCCCTTAACCTTCTGCGCTCCAAAGAATAAAGACCTAACTTGTTCAACCTTTCTCTGTAACTTAGTTGCTGGAACCCAGGCAACATTCTAGTAAATCTCCTCTGTACTCTCCAATTTTGTTGACATCCTTCCTATAATTAGGGACCAAAATTGTACACCATACTCCAGAATTAGTCTCACCAATGCCTTGTACAATTTTAACATTACTTCCCTACTCCTATATTCAATGCTCTGATTTATAAAGGCCAGCACACCAAAAGCTTTCTTTACCTCCCTATCTACATGCGATTCCACCTTCAGGGAACTATGCACAGCTATTCCTAGATCCCTCTGTTCCACAGCATTCCTTAATTCCCTACCATTTACCATGTACGTCCTATTTTGATTTGTCCTGCCAAGATGTAGCACCTCACACTTATCAGCATTAAACTTATCAGCATTAAACTCCATCTGCCATCTTTCAGCCCACTCTTCCAAATGGCCCAGATCTCTCTGTAGACTTTGAAAATCTACTTCGTTATCCACAGCACCACCTATCTTGGTATCATCTGCATAATTACTTATCCAATTTTCCACCCCATCATCTAGATCTTTGATGTACATGACAAACAACAGTGGACGCAACGCAGATCCCAGAGGCACCCCACTGGTCACCAGCTTCCAACCTGACAAACAGCCATCCACCATTACTCTCTGGCATCTCCCATTCAGCCACTGTTGAATCCATCTTGCTACTCCGCCATTAACACCCAAAGATTGAACCTTCTTAACCAACCTTCCATGTGGAACCTTGTCAAAGGCCTTACTGAAATCCATAAGTAGGTGATCTTTGGGTAGTGCTGTAGAGCAGAGGGATGTAGGAGGACAAGCGCATGGTTTCACGAAGCTCGAGTCGCAGGTAGATAAGTTTGTCAAAAAGGCTTTTGTCACTTTGGCCTTCATCAGTCAGAGTATTGAGTACAGAAGTTGGGAGGTCATGTTGCAGTTGTATAAGACGTTGGTGAGAATATTGTGTTTAGTTCTGGGCACCATGTTATAGGAAAGATATTCTCTATTCCATGGAGCGTAGGAAGATGAGGGGAGATCTTTTAGAGGTATACAAAATCATGAGAGGAATAGATCGGGGAGATGCACAATCTTTTACCCAGATTAGGGGAATCCTAATGTAGGGGACAAGAGGAAATAGTTTCAAGGTGAAGGGGAATATATTTAATAGGAATCAGAGGGGTAACATTTTCACACAGACGGTGATGGGTGTATGGAACAAGCTGCCAGAGGAGGTAGTTGAGGCTGGGACTATCCTATTGGTTAAGAAACAGTTGGACAGGTACATGGATAGGACAGGATTGGAGGGTTATGGACCAAGCGCAGGGAAGTGGGACTAGGATAGCTGGGACATTGTTGGCCGGTGTGGATGAGTTGGGCCAAAGGGCCTGTTTCCACACTGTATCATTCTATGACTATGACTGTATTAAACTCAGATTATATTTTAAAATTGCAAATTAACTTAATGTGTTTGTAAGTCATTTACAAGCCAACTAAATATCAAATGACTGAATATATTAAACAGTTTAAAAGTGTGTAAAGGCTGAAATGTCAGTTGAGTCAAATGTGGGGCTTTGGGTTAACATTAAAATTCAGGTGGCATTATACATTTCCTGCATCATAACAAATCCAATTGCTGCATTCAAACCTATGATTATGTTTCATCCCTCATTACCCCTCCATGCCAAAGACCCTCCTGGAATATGGGCAAACATATTTGTTGTTTCTCAATGGGAGAAGCATAGAAATAAGGAGTAAATAACATATATCCCTCTGAGGCAGATCTCTATGTGTTTCAACTTGTACTGTGATTTAGGTTGCCTGACTCCGTCCTTTGTCTGTTGTATTCTTTCTCACTTATATAGAGAGGGAATGGGCAGATGCCATAACATCTTGAACAACAGACAATAAATTGTCAGTGGCACTCATGACATTGACAATAAATTAAAGAATTTGTAGACAAGTAGCCTAAACAATTATCACGTAAGTAAAGCTATAAGTGTTGCTGTTTTTAGCACTACCTAGTGCGTGCCTTATGCTTTAATATAGGAGTTGCATAAGACTCTCATAATTGTAAGTTCCACCAGCTTTGAGCCTGTTTAAGTGCCTTGATTTGAGTGCTGATCATATCTAACATGTGGCAATGAAATCTGTGGAACATTTGGGTTTGTTTCCATATGCCCTGCTTTATTTTAAGCATGTAAAAGATTGGACAAATCCACATTTGTTGTAAGTTGGCAATGGTTGGGGATGCAAAATTCAGAGACATATTTAAGTAGCTACGTTGTGGTAATCTGAAGCTTTCCTTAATCCCCCTCCCCCCCCCCCCCCCATCATTCCCCCCCCCCCCCCCCGGCGGGATTTCCAACCACGATCTCTCCAATGGAAGGTCAATTAATGGGAGACCTTTTAGTAGCTGTTGGTTTTCTGTGAATTACTGTCAGCTGTTCACCTCATGCAGGCACACCTTCAAGTAGCTCACATTGCAAGCAGAATTTCATGCTGAATATGTTAAGGATTCAAATGCAGAATTTCCGGAGTCAGCAGCGTGTGACGGCACAAACATTTCCATTGAGCTGTTTCCATCAAATTTGCACATAAATGTGGACATTTTAGGTTTGTGTTCTTCCTTGAAGCACAAAATAATATTTACCTAATTTATTCTGTAGCAAACAAGCAAGAAAATTATTGCCGATTACTCCATTTCGCGTTGTATTTTGGTAAAATATATCTCCCACACTAACTGATTGGAAAAAGAGCAGAGAGACATTGTAATGCAGAGGAATGCTAGGCTTCATACCACCAGTATTTGGTTTAGTTTAGTTTCGAGATACAGCATGGAAGCAGGCCCTTTGGGCCACTGAATCCTTGCCGACAAATGGTTACCCATATCCTACACACTAGGGGCAATTTACCAAAGCCAATTAACCTGCAATGTGGGAGGAAACAAGAGAACTCGGAGAAAACCCACATGGTTACAGGGAGAACATACAAACTCTGTACAGACAGCACCCATAATCACGAACGAACTTGGATATCTGGAGCTGTGAGGCAGCAACTCTACAGCCACTGTACCACCCATAATTTATCATTGAATAAAATGCAGTAATTAGATAGGTCATTGAAAGCAAGCAAGTAAGAGAGATATGGTTCAAACACTGGCAAATACAAATAACTTAGAAGGTCTTTGGTTAGGCAGGGAAGAGTTGGGGCGAAGGGCCTGATTCCATGCTATATGACGCTATGGAACAAATATAGAAATTTGTGCAAACAGGCCATCTTAATAGGATTAGCGTTAATGCTCATTTTGGAGGATGAGCACTAATATTAATGATCAATCATTAGTCAGGATAATGAGTACACACAAGAGTGAGGGGAAGAGGGTGACAGGAAAGAAATGTGTGGATGCAGACATGGGAGGGTTCATTAGCCAATGTGACAGAGGTTAAAAGGGGACAAATGATATCAAATAAGGAAAGAAGAAGAGTGAAATATAAAGCCAGAGTGGAGATGGAAAGTGGAGCGTATAAAAGAAAAATATTCCGGGGTACTGATTGTGGATGATTAGCCATGATCATATTGAATGGCATTGCTGGAATGAAGGGCCGAATGGCTTACTCCTGCACCTATTGTCTAGTATCTATTAACTATTATGGAGGAGATGAAAGATGCAGGGTGACTAGAGTGGTGGGAGGTGGAAGGAGAAGTGTGTGTTCACTGGGTTGGGAGGCGGGGGTAGGGGAAAGAGAGACTGGGTAGATGTGGTCTGAAATGTACGATGTTGTGACACCTTGGAAGTGTCTTTCTAATTATTAACATATGAACCTCCTTAAGGGGCTGTCCCACTTGGGCGACCTAATTGGTGAGTTTAGAAGAGTTTTAAAAAATGACATGTTGAAACCCTCCTTCGACTTTGTAGAAGACCTCCTTCGACCTCCTTCGACTATGTTGAAAAGTAGCTACGACTAGCTACGACCAACTTCGGGAAAATTGGACACCGAACAGTGGAGAGTGATGATGACATCCTTCGATCTCCCTTCGACTATGATGGAGACTATTTACGACTACCTTCGACTACCTTCAACTACCCTTGATTACCCACGACTAATATGCCGACATATTATGACCTACTACGGCTAAACCTATGAGTAAAAAAAGTATTGTTTTTTTCCATGCCTACCTTTTTTTACTCGCCTTTTTTTTTAACATATTGGAAAAAACTGCCACGACGGAGCTGAGGCCTCGAGTACGCGGAGACCACTCTCGAGCATGAAGGAGAGTTACGAAGACCTCCTACGACTTCGTGTCGACCATGATGTGAGTATGTCGAGGGCAAACGCGCCAGAACTCACGGATTTGATCACCCAAGTGGGACAGGCCCTTTAGTCAATGTTCCACACATCATGATCAGAGTTTTTAGCTTCTACTAGGGTTATCCTTTACCTTTCGACCTTTTTATCTGTCACATTGCCTTGCCATATCCTACATCTTGTTTATGATGGTTGGTTGATTCTTGATTACTTGGTCCTCCAAAATATTCCAACTGGAATTTAAACTGGAGGTGGTGAAGGGCACGGTTTAGCCAGAGAGGGTTATTGGGAAGAAAGTGCCACTTTAAATTTAGTCTTGGAGGCTGGGACCACAAATTGGATCGAATGCCCTCGTCTGCTCCTAATTGGTTTGGGGTTGGTGTAGGTCTTTTGATCTATGTCCAGCTGACCATTTAACATTTTGTAAAAACAGGTCAAATGGTGAGCTTGCCCCCAGTCACTGCTCTTCAGTGTTATTGAGTGCTGACTGCCTCAGTTTTCCATTTGAATGTTAATATAATGCACATTTTCATTTTATTCACAAATATTTTTATTGGCACGATTGGCCTTTAAATGTTGTCTAAGTTAAAATAATTTATTTGATATAATTAAGTCTATGCTTATTGAGACTCAGAGGTCAAAAATTGCTTTGTTAAGAAAGCAATTTCTCGTGGACAGCTTATGCAGTACTTTTAAACACTGCGTAAACTGGGCCAAGGAAAATCGCTTTCTTAACAAGCTTTGCACTGATCGTCCATCCATGATAAATGGAACTGGTTACTGACGGCATGGAATCTGCGCCATTCGCATCTCTAATAATGAAATAATCCATGCTCATGCAGCCGGAATAACATCTAAACAGGCTGATAATCAGGAAGTAAAGCATCTGCTGCACAAGTTACTGTCTCCAGCAAGAAATAACCTAGTGAGATCACGAGATTGATCCCTGGGATGGCAGGACTGTCATATGAGGAAAGATTGAAAAAACTAGGCTTGTATTCACTGGAGTTTAGAAGGATGAGAGGGGATCTTATAGAAACATATACATTTATAAAAAGGACTGGACAAGCTAGATGCAGGAAAAATGTTCCCATTGTTGAGCGAGTCCAGAACCAGGGGCCACAGTTTTAGAATAAAGGGGAGGCCATTTAAGACTGCGGTGAGAAAAAAAAACAGAGAGCTGTGAATTTGTGGAATTCACTGCCACAGACGGCAGTGGAGGCCAAATCATTGGATGGATTTAAGAGAGAGTTAGATAGAGCTCTAGGGGCTAATGGAATCAAGGGACACTGGGAGAAGGCAGGCGCGGGTTATTGATTGGGGACGATCAGCCATGATCACAATGATTGGTGGTGCTGGGTCAAAGGGCTGAATTGCCTCCTCCTGCACCTATTTTCTATGTTTCTAATAGACTGAGTTATAGAGTTGCAGAGCAATATCACATGTAATCAGACTCTTTGTCTCAACTTGTCCATGCCAACATATTTGACATTTGCCTGCATTTGACCGATATCCCACTAAACCCTTCCTATCCATACATCAGTCCAAGAATTATATGAAGGTCATAATTATATCCATTTCTATACTTTCCTCTGACAGCTCACTCCAGATACAGACCTCCTTTAGAATAAAACCGTTTAGGTCATTCTTAAATCTCTGTCCTCCCACTTTAAATGTGTGCCCTCTTGTTTTAGAATCCTCTGCATCCATGCTCCTCATGATCTTGTACAACTCAATAAGGTCACCCCTTAGCTTCTAATGCTCTAAAGAAAAATTTCCAGCCTATCCAGCCTCCACTTTAAGCCAGGAACACGTTGGTGAATCCTTTTTGCATCCTTTCCAAATGTATTACGTCCTTCATATAGCTGGGTGACCAGAACTGTCCACAGTACTCCAAGTGTAGTCTCACCAATGATTTGTAACAGTGGCATCAGGATGTCTCAGCTTTTGTATTCGATACCCTTCCCAGTGAAAGCAAGAATGCCAAATACCTTATTCACCAACCTGTGCACCTCACTTGGCACTATCAGACAACCATGCACTTGTACTCTCAGACTGATCTGTACTCTCTGATCTGCACTCTCTGATCTGCAACACATTGCAAGTTCTACTATTTACCAAAGTGAGAGGGAAATTTTTCAATGGAATGGCGTGGGGCAATTTTTTTACACAGAGAGTAGTGGAACAAAATGCCAGATGATCATAAGTGGTAGGAACAGAATAAGACCATTTGGCCCATCGTCTAATCCACCATTCAATCTCGGCTGGTCTATCTCATGGTATGGTAAGATACTTTTAGGGATACTGAGTTGGATGATCAGCCATGATCATATTGAATGGCGGTGCAGGCTCGAAGGGCCGAATGGCCTACTCCTCCATTTAATTTCTATGTTTCTATGTTTCTATCTCCTCCTATCCCCATTCTCCTGCCTTCTCCCTATCACCCCCGACACCATCTATACTGACTAAGTATAGCCATCTACTGTATACTGCCACCTCAAGAAGGCACCATCCATCAAGGATCCCATCATGTGGTCCATATCATATCTTGCTGCTACATCGGGCAGGAGGCACAGAATCCTGTAGTCACACACCGCCGGGTTCTATACTGGCCACTTGGTCTGCGATAATGGCTTTAAGAAGCTTTTATATAGGCACATGGAAGTGCAGGGAATAGGGGGATATGGATCATATACAGGCAGAAGAGTGGAGAACTGTTCTGTCTCTGAAGAGGGAATCAATATTAGAATAGGACACTAATGTCAGGCATGCTGACAATAGAACAGAGCGCGCAAATGTCAGTGGTACCAACAATGATGAGAATTGATCAAATGATGTGGAGAAATAATGGTTTTCCTTTATTTCCCCAAATTCAGAATATTTGGGTTTTGGTTGGTATTTTTCTTTAAAGCTATTTTATGCTTATTTAAAGACAGACAGAATGTATTTTTGTTGAAGCCACTGTGGTTCTGGTTGGTTTCTTTCTTTACTTGAAGCTACAGCAAACTAAACCTAATACCTGGAAAGTAATCCGATTTTTAAATATGCAAATCGCAATAGTTTTACTGTGGTTGCACTGTGCTTGCAATCACTTCCAGATGACTTTGTGCCTCTCAGGAAATAGGATTAGGCACTTCATTTAGAGTTTCTGATACTTTCCAGCATAATTTACACCATTCCTGATGTTCGTGCTTGCAGACCTTTGCCAGCATAAAATGGGGCATTGCTGTGAAACCTATGAACATTTTAGGCAATTGCCTAATAACATAATGCTATTTTTTTGTATTATTACCACTTATGAGGCATTTAGTAAAACACTGGGAGACCACAAAAATCTAAAACCTTCAGGCACTGAAAATTTGAAATAAAAACAAAATGCTGTAAATATTCAGCAATCAGACAACAAATGTGGAAAGATAATAAAATCTTTCACCCCATCAACCTCCACATCCCACACATCATCCTCCAACATTTCCATCACCTCCAATGTGATCCCACCACCCGTCAAATCTTTCCATCTCCACCCATTTTCTGCCTCCCTCTGAAACAGCTCCCTCCGCAAATCCTTGGTTCTTTCATTCCCTCCCACCCAAACCACCATCAACTGCAGGAGACATAACACCTGTCCTTTTAACACTGGCCCTCACCTCCATTGGATCCCAGCATTCTTTCCAGGTGAGATAGAGGTTCATGTGCACCTCCTCTAACCTAATCTGGATTAGTACAGGTGTCAGATGTTATGGGAAGAAGGCAGGAGATTGGGGTTAGGAGGGAGAGATAGATCAGCCATGATTCAATGGCGGAGTAGACTTGATGGGTTGAATGGCTTAATTCTATTCCTATCCCTTATGACCTTATGACCTAACTTCATCTACTGCATCAAATGTTCCCAATGTGGCCTCCTGTACATCGGCGAGACCAAGCATAGACGAGGCAATCGTTTCGCTGAACAGCTTTGTGTCATCTGCAAACTTGCTAATCGTACCTTGAACATTCTCATCCAAATTGTTGATGTAAACCACAAACAGCAAAGAGCCAATTGCGGAACCCTGAGGCACACCATTAGTCACAGCCCAACAGTCTGAAAAACAACCTTCCTTGCCAAAACAACATCCCTGTCATTACCCTCTACTTCCATGAACTCTGTTCTCTATCCAGTCTAGATCTCCATGGATCCCATGCGATCCAACCTTCCAGAGCAGATTTATAGGCGTAATTTATTTATATATTATAATACATATATTACTTTATAGTAACATACTTTTACAAGGAACTACAGATGCAGGTTTACAAAAGACACAAAGCAACTCAACGAGTGAAAGCAGCATTTCTGGAGGGCATGAATAGATGATATTTCAGGTCAGGATCCTTCTTATAGCCATCTGAAGAAGGGTCCTGACCTAAAACTGACACTTCCATTTCTTCCAGAGATAATGCTGAGTTACTCCAGCTCATTGTGTTATTTTAAATATTTAATGGGCATATTTACTACTGTAATACAGGCTGAAAGGTTAACAGAAGCTACTACTTACATTGTGCCTCTCACTTCTCAGTTAGGTAAAAGTATATTCCTATTAAGATTGTGCAACGATCAATGTTATTTTTTAGAAGAATCTTGAAAACATGCAGCTTTTATACATATAATTAACGCAGCAAGGAATCTTATGGAGACAATGGGGGATACATTTGTCATAGGTTGCTCCACTAAATCTGTAGGTGGGTTCTGACTGTCAGTTGTACTCGTCCCTGCTTCTTCACCTCCATATCAGGCCAAATATTGAAAATCCAAAGACTATTTGGATTTCTCCCCAAATAGATATTTGTAGAAATGAAACAAAATGCCTCATACAACACTTAATAAGACAATAGACAATAGGTGCAGGAGTAGGCCATTCAACCCTTCGAGCCAGTACCACCATTCAATATAATCATGTCTGATCATCCCCAATCAGTACCCCGTTCCTGCCTTCTCTCCATATCCCCAGACTTCACTATTTTTAAGAGCCCTCGCTAGCTCGCTCTTGAAAGCAACCGGAGAACCTGTCTCTGCCGCCCTCTGAGGCAGAGAATTCCACAGACTCACCACTCTCTGTGAGAAAAAGTGTTTTCTCGTCACCTTTCTAAATGGTTTACCCCTTATTCTTAAACTGTGGCCCCTGGTTCTGGACTCCCCCAACATCGGGTGACATGTTTCCTGCCTCTAGCGTGTCCAAACCCTTCATAATCTTATATGTTTCAATAAGATCCCCTTTCATTCTTCTAAACTCCAGAGTATAGAAGCCCAGCCACTCCATTCTCTCTGCAGATGACAGTCCTGCCATCCTGGGAATGAACCTTGTAAACCTATGCTGCACTCCCTCAATAGCAAGAATGTCCTTCCTCAAATTAGGGGACCAAAACTGCACGCAATACTCCAGGTGTGGTCTCACTGGGACCCTGTATAACTGCAGAAGGGCCTCTTTGCTTCTATACTCAATTCCCCTTGTTATGAAGGCCAACATGCCATTTGCTTTCTTCACTGCCTGCTGTACCTGCATGTTTACTTTCATTGACTGATGAACAAGGACCTCCAGATCCCGTTGTACTTCCTCTTTTCCCAACTTGACACCATTTAGATAGTAATCTGCTTTCCTGTTTTTGCTACCAAAGTGGATAACCTCACATGTACCCACACTAAACTGCATCTGCCATGCATCTGCCCATTCCCCCAACCTGTCCAAGTCACCCAGCATTCTCATAGCATCCTCCTCACAGTTCACACTGCCACCCATTTATTTTTCTTTTTAGCTTTAGTTTTGGAGATGCAGTGTGGAAACAAAAACTTTGGCCCACCGAGTCCACGTCGACCAACGGATGATCCATACACTAGATATCTGTACACATTTATAGATATGTAGATATGTACGTGGATATCTATGTACATTTCCACATATATCTACATACATTTAGGTAGTTTAGTTTAAAGATAGAGCTCAGAAACAGGCCCTTCAGCCCACCAAGTTCACACCGACCAGAGATCCCCGCACATGAACACCATGCTACACACTCTACGGACAATTTACCTTTATATCAAGCCGATTAAAATGTACGTCTTTGGAGTGTGGGAGGAAACGGAAGACATCGGAGGAAACCGACGCGGTGACGGGAAGAACGTACAAACTCCGCACACCAGACTGATTCCTGGGATGTCAGGACTTTCATATGAGGAAAGATTGGATAGACTCGGTTTGTACTCGATGGAATTTAGAAGATTGAGGGGGGATCTTATAGAAACCTACAAAATT